>JAUMHN010440764.1:0-11456 GCA_032360265.1 Heliamphora ciliata
ATGTATATACACTCAAGTGGCTAACCTAGGAGAATGTACCAAACTTGGTGACTAAGTTTTGCAAACTCAAGTTAATTTAAAATAACCAAGGTTAGGATAGTTAACACATAGTTAAGGAAACTTCCTAGGAAGCTTTCTAGTTGACCTTTGGCTATAAAAAGGGACTAAACACACCTATTCTTCCTCTAAATTTTGTGCATATATATATATATATATATATAGAGAGAGAGAGAGAGAGAGAGAGAGAGAAGAAGAAGAAGAAGAACAAGAAGAAGAAAAGAGAAGAAAGAAGAAGAAAGAAGAATGAAGAGGATCCATGGAGCTTGAAAGCTAAGTCCAAGACTTTCCATCACCAAGAAACAACTTATAAACAAGGTAATCAAGACTTTAACACTTCTAATTTTATACGTTCCAAATACATCTTTCATTATTTTCAAACACAAATCTAAAATCAAGAACCAAAAACTCAAAAATAAAGACGTCATTGTTAGATTTTTGGGACTGTTCGGTATGAATGTTGAAGTTGTGAGTTGGGGTAGGTTTTTTCATGGGTTCCATGAATTCTATAAGCTTTGGAATATTGATATATTAAAGTACAACGCATGTATACAAAAAAGATGGGTCAAAATCTTGCACACATGACACTAAGAGGCTAGAACCAAAATAGGCCTGAGTTATGGATGTTTTAGGCTTTCTGTCCTGATATTTGGAACATCATAACTCAATGTAGAAAAATGCTATAAGAGTGTTCTTTATGTCCAGACCTAGGTTTTTGTGTTATATTTCATCCAAAATTGGTTTGAATGCATTTGAGTAAGTGAAACTCAAGATATTGCAATTCTACCAAAGTGTGTCAGTTTCAGACCAGCCAACAATTCAGACCTAAACACTCCAGTTTAAAATAAGATCCGAGCTTTGGCCAAAATATGAAAGTTGTAGATAACATGTATATATATAGTTACCCACCAAATATGGGCCTAATCTATTGCGTTTGGATGGGTCAAAACCCCTTTAAAACTCTTTGTTGCGTTTCAGCCCTCAAAGGACACCTCTGTCACATATTTTTTTGCAGCCCAAAACTGCTATTTTTAGTGACCTACTCTAAAAGTGGTATACGTGAATATTGTAGCTAACATATGAACTACTGGATGTCCAAAAATTATACCTTGATGTCTCGGGAATGTTTCTCTAAATCGTTTCAAACTCTCTATCCAAAATTGGCTCTGTTGAGTTTTAGCGGCTGACAGAACCTATTTTATAAAATGGCTAAAAACTCTAACTTGTTCCAAATAATTACCTTTAATACTAAACATAAAATATGTAGGGGACACGTTAAACTAAAACATATCCAAAAATGGGCTCATTTTGAGTTGTTTTGATACCCCAAAATCGAGACCAACAGAGACACGTTTCTGACCAATTTACTGTGCAAGTGTTGAACCATTTTCGTTTTCGTCAAGTTTTTCACCTAATTGCCTTAGGTTTTGACCTTGGTGTAAAACATAAAAATTGTAGAGAATATTTTAATATAAATTATCACCAAAAATCTAATTTAACTCCAAGTCTAAATACCTCAAAATGCTGCGGTACCTTGAAATTTAATGATTGGAAAAGAGTAATAATTGGTTAAGTTAAATTCTTAAACAAGCGAAGGATTGGGCAAATACGTAGTACCCCTTAAACCTAAAAAGAAAGTAACCATGGTCTCTAAAATCAAAGAAAACATTCAATGGTCCGAATCGTTTTAATTTCACATCCTAAATGGGAAAGATTCCGTGTTAACGGTCGAGTCGTGTTTTGCTTGTTAGGCACAAAGGTTGTAGAACCCGGGGGTTCTGCTTAGCTTGCCGAGAGAGGCTCTGTTCATACACATATAATACAAGGTGAGAGTGCTTAGCCATTATCTTGAACTTAAGTTGAACTTAAGTTTATGCAATTGTTACTTGAAAATGCTTTGAAGCGCATGTTTTGAACTATGATCAGTTTGACGATCGCATGAACTTGTTGTTTTCAGAAGCCATGATGCTTTTAATTCAAGTGTGCTATCCATGATATTTTGAGTTAGCATGATGTTATTATAAAAATATGGTTAATGTTATGTAGTTGTTCTAAAGTGCCAAGTTATAAGAGTTTTTAGCCCTTTATATCCCGTTATGAGGAAGGTTATTCAACTATGGATTTTTTATTTATCCCTATAGGGGAGGTTTCTCGTTAAGCGGGAGTTTTTTCCTTCAAAACTTTTGGGTTAAGTCTCAGGTTTTAGCACATACCACTCGTGCTTGGTAGATGGTGGTCCTCATTCTTTCAAGTTGCTATTCATGCATTGCGAATTGAGGTTTCAGTATTGTCGGAACTCTCGGTCATGAGGTTAACTACTACTTGGATATTGTTGGGGTTTGAGTCTATATTTGAAAAAGTAGTTATTCATTTTAAATTGTGGCAGTTGAGCCAGGAATATTTTTCTATTTACAATACTGAGAAGATTCTGTATAATTTGTGATGTTTTCATGATCAAATAAATGTATCAGTTTCTATTTTTTTGTGAAAAATGTGATGAACTATTTTTAGAAAGTTTTTAGTTATCCTTAACTAAGTAACTGTCTTTTCTATTCATGATAATGCTAAGTGCGCTCTTTTATAACTTCTGTGGTTGCAGATACTAGGAACGGCTAGGAGTTGGTCCACCACAGGTATCGTCGAGTAGTTTTGGTTCTAGTGTTGGGAATCATTTTGGTTCGATTTTATTTTGTTTAATTTTTAGTTTTGGCAGAGCTTTATGTCTAAGACCCTAAATTTTTTTTATGTTTTAAAAGTAATGTATGCCCTTGGGATAGCGAATCCCTAGTGACTCATGTATACCTTTTTTGACATTAAGGTGTTGTGGTTACTTAGAAGTTCTTATTTGGTCTCTTAATATCCTTATCTCTTGTCTTTCTCTTAAGCCGCCGACCTGCAGCGAGATCACATTCCTTTGCACATGTTTGGTACCTTGTGAGAGCGGGTGTTACATTTAGTATCAGAGCCCTAGATTATAGGTTTTGTAGACTTATAAGAGTGTGATCTGTGGTGGACCGTAGGTTAATTGTGTCGTCTCGTGGTTTGTTGAGAAGCGTGGTTTAAGCTTGGGGTTGTCATACCTTTGTTTTCGTGCATTGGACTGATTGGCTTTGAGGTCTATTTGGAAAACGCGTTCTGCAGACGTAGAATCCTAATTGGAAGTTTAAGCATGTTATTAGGTTGGAGAGATAACCCAGGAGGGGCGTTGTGTTGCTATCGTTTTGCGAAGTCTAAGTAGGTTATCAGATTAAAGGGGATGAACCTTGTGTCATTAAAATCTTTTGTAGATAGTTTGTTCTTATCGTTATGTCTATAAGTTAAACTCCTATGTCGAGCCCTAAGTCATAACTTTCCTACGATAAGAAAGAATATGGAGAAACTCGGACGAAGCGTCATTCAACCCGAACCAGTATAATGAGGCACGACAAGAAGAATCTCCACAAGTGGGACCGGTAGAACCTGACCTAACTGCTAGGATGTTGGAGGCGATCGTAAGACTGACTGAACAGAATGCGAGTTGGATCACAATGCAAGCTGAGAGGAACAGTAACTCTTTGATCAAACAATTTAAGGATTTGGGTGCAAAGGAGTTCATAGGAACCCTTAGCCTTGCAAAAGAAAAAAATTGGTCAAAGGATGCCGTGTGTATTCTGGATAAGTTGGGAGTAGATGCAAATAATAGGATTGACCTCGTAGCTTTTATGTTTAGGGGAGAAAAATAACACTGGTGGGAAGCCAGGGAACGGTTACTAAAAATGCTGGTGCCAGGAGTTGAACCTCCTGTACCCTAGAGAATCACTTGGAATCATTTTGAGAAAGCGTTCGACGAGCAATACAAGCCCGTAAACTACCAGCATGAGAAGGAGTAAGAATCCATTGACCTGGAATAAGGTAGGATGACTGTGGCAAAATTTGAGATGAAGTTTATAGAGTTGTGACGATATGCCACCCAGCTTATACCTGATAAGGAGACGAGGTGTAGAAGGTTTAAAAAGGGATTAAGTTTTTGGATTAGAACAAAGATGACGGTTCTCGAGAAGAACAACTACGCAAGACGGGTGAACATAGCGCAAGATGAATTGCAATGCGGGCCAGAAGGACTGGTAACTCTTTAGTTAAACAATTTAAGAATTTGGGAATCAAGGAGTTTGTGAAAACAGTTAGTCCTGCTGACGCTAAAAATTAGTTGAGCAGTGGAGTGCACATTTTCGACAAACTAAATTGTTCATGTGGTAAGTTCTTAAGTATTGATTTATATTTGTTTGACGTCTAGACTATGTAACTTTAATGGAGTTGGTATTCAGTTTTTGTTGTGGTATCAGTGTGAGTTGCAAGGAAGTTGCTTCTGAAAATTTTTTGTGACGTGACCCGTTAGGGCAAACTTATTTAGATTAGTGCGTATATGTTGCTTGTATAGAGAAGGAATTTTTTCATGAAAATGTGTGAACTCTATGTATGAGAAGTTAAAGGGTGATATAATTCTGTTGTTTCTGATAGAGTTGTGAAGCAACTTAGAGTAAATATGCGGGAGGAATAGGTGTTTAGATGAGAATAGTGGAAGCGTAAGTGAAACTATACGAATTAATGGGTATGTTTTTTGTAATTGGCCTTGAGTGAATCGAGTATTTTGGTAAAATGCAGGTAAGATGAAATAGTTAAATTGCGAAAGTGGTTCTTGATTCGGTTATGTGGCAATGAATGTGTGAAGGAATTTGAGTGATGATGGTAAGAGATTTTAGAATCAGGGGTTAATAATGTTCGGTTAAAGAATTGTTGCGTGAGTGGTACGTATGTGAAGAAATGATGTGAATGTATATTATATTCTGACAAGGGTTGTGAATGGGTTCGTATGGGTAAGCATATACCTGTGGAGCGTTTAGTCTATGTGGTATGTTTAGTCCTAGTGACACATTAGGTTCAAGTGGCGATATTAGTCATGATAGTCGTAAGGCTAGAGTGGTAATTAAAAGTGTGTGTAAAGATTGTGGTTTAAAGATAGGGAGATGTTGGTAGATTTTATGACTTTGGTTATGTCTGAGTTTGACTTAATTCTTAGGGTAGACTGGTTGTCATCCTACCATGTGTCGCTAGACTGTGTTAGGAAAAGAGTAATCTTTAGAATATCCGAGGAGGAGGAATTCATTTTCCAAGGGGACAAGAGTAGAACACCTATCCGTATCGTGTCAGCCATTAAGGATTCAAAAATGTTGAAGAGGAGTTGTTAGGGGTTTTTGGCACGTGTGATGGACGTAGAGATGGAAAAAAAGAATCTTTCGGAGGTACCGGTAATTTGTAAGTTTCTAGATGTTTTTTCAGATGATTTACCAAGATTACCTCCAGACCAAGAAGTGCAGTTTACAGTCATTCTCTACCCAAGCACAGCGCCCATATCTATTCCTCTCTATAGAATGTCACCTGTTGAGCTACTAGAGTTGAAGAAACAATTACATGAGTTATTAAAAAAAGGATTCATCCGACCTAGTGTCTCACCATGGGGAGCACCTGTACTATTCGTGAAAAAGAAGGATGAAACACCAAGGATGTGTATCAACTATCGACAATTGAGTAGGGTGATCGTTAAGAACAAGTATCATTTGCCTAGGATAGACGACCTGTTCTATCAGCTGCAAAGAGCCAGAATGTTCTCAAAGTTAGACTTGTGGGCAGGATACCATCAATTGAAAATGTGAGAGTCAGATGTACCCGAGACTGCCTTTAGGACTCGTTACGAGTATTATGAATTTGTTGTGATGCCTTTCGGGATTAACGAATGCGCCCGCTGAGCTTATGAACCTGATGGATCGGGTGTTTAGGAGCTTTCTAGACCAATTTGTGATTGTGTTCATAGATGACATTTTAATATACTCTTGGAGTGAGGAAGAACACAGAGAACATTTGAAAATTTCTTTGCAAATCTTGAGGAAACACAAGTTGTATGCAAAATTCGAAAAGTGTGAGTTTTGGTTGGATCGAGTGGTGTCGCTAGGTATGTTATATCTGGAAGGGGAATACGAGTGAACCCAATGAATGTGGAAGCGGTAGTCAATTGAAAAGGCCAACTAACGTGATTGAGATACGAAACTTTTTAAGGCTAGTTGGTTATTATCGACATTTTATTCGGGACTTTTCCCTATTTGCGAAACCCTTGACTTGGTTGCCTCAGAAAAATGTCAAGTTTAAATGGTTCGACGGATGCGAATGAAGTTTTCAAGAGTTGAAGTCCAAACTGGTGTGTCAGTACCTATGTTTACCCTTCCATCTGCCAACGAGAGCTTTGTTATTTATACTGACGCGTCACACCGAGATTTGGGTATCGTTTTGATGCAACACGGGAAGGTTATCGCCTATGCGTCCAGACAATTAAAACCTCATGAGAAGAATTACCTTACCCACGATCTAGAGTTAGCTGCAATCGCCTTTGCGTTCAAGATATGGAGACAATATTTGTACGGCATCCCTTGTGAGATCTTTACGGATCATCAGAGTTTGAAGTATATTTTCATCTTAAAAGAGCTGAATTTGAGGTAAAGGAGATGGACGGAGTTAATTAAGGATTATGACTACACAATTCACTATCATTCGAGAAAGGCTAACGTCGTAGCGGATGCCCTAAGTCGAAAACCATTGGGAAAAAATAGATCATCTACGAGCGGTACGAGCTGGTACATTTTTTGAAATACGAACGTTTAGAACCTATCTTGCCATAGGAAAAAATGGAGGCCTATAAGCAACTCTGAGCGTAAGACTAATCTTTTTAGATCAAATTCAAGCAACTTAATTAGCTGATAATCAAGTGAACAAGACAAGAGCGAAAACAGCAGCTAAAGGGAAGATAGAATTCGAAGTTCGAAATGACGTGTTGTGGTTTGGTCACAGATAGTATGTGCCCAATAATAGGGAGTTGAGGGGGCAGATCATAGATAAAGCGCATAACTCAACATACCCCATGCACCTGGAAAGTACGAAGTTGTATAGAGATTTAAAGGTAATATATTGGTGGAGTGGGATGAAGAAGGACGGAGCGAATTTCGTGACAAGATGTTTAGTATGCCACAAGTTAAAATTGAACATCAGAAGCCGGCATGATTACTACAACCGTTACATATACCCGAGTGGAGGTGGAAACATAATACCATGGATTTCGTAACCAGACTCCCTCGAACACCCAAGGGGAATGATGCTATTTGGGTAATTGTGGATAGGTTGACGAAGTCAGCTCACTACCTACCAATAAAGATGTATTTTGTGGATTGGTTTACACGGCTTCATTATTGATGAGATCGTTAGGCTACGCAGAGTACCAGTTTCTATAGTATCGGATAGAGATTCACGTTTTACATCCTGGTTTTGGCCAAGCTTACTATAGACACTCCAATTTGACCCCGCCAATCTTAGGTTGATCCAGGTGTGTCCGATGATAAAAACAAGTGGAATGATGCTTATGAATGATCATCTGAAAGTGATCCAAGCTCGGTATTTTGAACCCAATGATCAAAACCATAAAACTAGTAAACCTACAATGTCTAAACCTCTAAGTGCTAACTCCAACCATGGGCCACCACCTTGCATTGTGGCGACACCCACCTTGCATTGTGGTGCCCGCCCTCTCCAAGCATGGGCCGCCACCTTGCATTGTGGCGACCGCCATCTCCAACCATGGGGCTACTATCTTTCATTAAGGCGACCTCCATAAGAAACCTTTGGAAGCTTCTTTTGTTGTGGCAACTGCCCTATCACGCCCCAAAATTCAAGGTCACGTGAAAAGTCCGTTAAACACCAATTTTATGAAAATAGGGTTGCATACAATCAAATTCAGCTGTTGAAATCAAAAGAATACCCAATATGCATATCTCATATGCTGTAAATATCTAGTTCCAACATACATAAATATATCATCCTGAGGTGTACAAAACAGTCCTTCAGAAACAGGCATACAAAAGAAAGAAAAACTAGTAAAGTCTTCCGCCACCACGGGCACGACTAGATCAACTCCTCATGATCATCAACGTCATTTTCTGAAAAAAATTTTACAATAAAATTTCACATCTTGAGCCAAAGCCCAATAGAAACAAATTATAAAGCTGTAAAGTAAGATACGCAATCATATAGTGGGAGCCAATTCAACCACAAACAAAACCAAGCATTTAAAACTAATGCAAGTAACGTTTTACAGTTAAAGAAAACAGTAACCAAAATGTTCTTCCCTCTCGGACCATACAACCAAGGAAAGAGAAATGAATCCTATGTATCGACTCTGTCAAAAAGGGACAGAGGTAACAACTATAGACTCCTGTCCATTACCTAATTCTTAAATCAATTAAGACATGTTAGATAATGACAAGTTATATACGGAGCTACCACAACGTAACTGCTTAATTTATGGGCCAAAAACCCGAGGGTATAAAGCACCCACCACTTAATTTATGGGGATTAACCCGAAGGTACAAAACACCTACTCTGCGCACGTTTTTGGACTTCCACCGAGGGCAACTCGTGCCAAATTTCTATTATCCCGGCACATTTAGAGAATCAATTAACAAAACCAAAATATTTTCACACTTATACATTAAACATGTATAACGATCCATCCATCAACATGGAGATCAACCAAAAACATTTTAAAGATGTTTTCTTTTCCTTGTTCCCAACAAAACGGTTCAAAACCGAGACTCAATCCCAAGGGTTAGCTCCAAACTTCCAAAACATATTTTGTCGAGATTTTCACAAATCTGACGTTTTCAAAACCACCAATTGAAAACTAGATATCCATAAGTCTAATACAATGTAATAAACCAAGAAAAGCGCAAAACATGTTTTTTACCTAAAAAATAAGATTTAAACATAAAACATAATATTTAAAGCATTTCTATTGGTGAAAAAGAATATAATTATATATAGTACCCTTAAACAACAATATAGTCTAGGATCCTACATCGGTGAGTCGAAACTCGAAACTTAAAAAATTAAAACTCGTCGAAATGAGAATCTGCCTGGATGGATACAAAGCTAGCAGCGCGAATAGTAAGGATCCACATGCTGATTGTCGAAAACTAGGCTCGGGCAACACAAAAATGTAGAGAGAAGGCAGAGAGAGAGGAAGAAAATAAGCTTTTTCCAAACTTCACAACCCCTGGAATATTTATAGGCTCAGCAAAATAGTCGCCTAGTCGAATGAACCAGTCGACTGAAGGGGGCATTCAGTCGACTGAAGGGTCCAACTCAGTCAACTGAAACTGTTTCAAAACACTGGAACTCCTCCCCCGCCAAACCTAGTCGACTGTTGACTCAATCCAGTCGACTGAACCCAAGACCCAGTCAACTGGAGTCAGCAGTCCAGTCGACTGAACTGCTGAGAAACACAGTCCTTGCGTTAAACAGGTTTTTCAGCCCAAACACTTGTCAAACGAGCCCTAACCAAACCCGAGAAAGTGTAAATCACATCTACACATGCTGTTCTACAACACTGAAGCATAAACCATTCATTGATAGTATACATATGATGGAAGAAACATGTCAAACATATATATAATTCAAATTTGAACCCGGCAATCGCCACCTTGAAAAACCCTGACGTGTCCCAAAACGTGTCGACATTTCATTGGTTGAAGAATTCTATAAACACCGTACCCCCTGGTACGTTTTCAGGGGGGGTCATAAGAGGAGAATTAGAGTGAGAGATATCCTATCAAAGTACCGAGAGAGTGCGACGCCGAAATCCTGTCGAAGTATCGAGAGATCGACCTCCCAGTACCAAAACCTTGACTCACACACACTTGGATTGGATCATTGATTGATGATTGGATTGTTGAAACAAATTTTCCTGACTTGAGGTTTTACCTGGATTATAGCGATCCAAGTATTCTGTTTGGATTTTCGGCCTTTCTTTCTCCACCTTCTATTTTTTGGAGTGGCCGGGTTAACTTTAATTTTAATTCTCATATCTCATTCATATTTATAGTTAGTTTAGTTCATCATTTCATTTATAGAATTATAAGTATGAGTTTAGTGTGCTTGATTTGCCTCATATAATTTGGTTACTTTTATTGATTGTTTAGTTGTTGTATTAGTTCGTATTGCACACTTGTTGTGAGACCCTAACCCATTTTTTTTTGGATATTTTTTGACGCGAGTTTATCATTTCTGTTTCAGCATATTCATACGTGTTTTTATGCATGTTCGGATTTAGATATGCATGCGTGGTTGGTTCCCTGGGCCGTTAGGCACTGTGATGCGGGTTTCCAAAAAAAAAAAAGATATTTTCGTGGCCTATAAATATCTCGCGTTAGATATTTTCTAAAGATATTTTCAAAACTTTCCAACTAAGTTTTCTCTTTTTCTCTATGCCTTCTCTCTAACTTCTCGGGGCCCCGGGCTCGAATTTCGACGATCCAACAGTGGATCCCTGCTATTGGCACGGTGGGTTACGCGTTCATCTGGACAGAATTTTATTTCGATGAAGTTCGAATTTGCACGTGGATCAAGGCATCGAGTCTTTAACTCAACAAGGTAGAATCCTAGACTCTCATATCTTATAAGGGTGCTACGTGTAATCATGCATACTTTTACCATTTTAAAATGCATGAAATCGCTTTATGTTTCAAAGTTGGGTTTTTAAAACCATTTTTCATCGATTTTGGTAGGATAAAATCGTGTTTCGAGTGTTTCTTTCGAGGTTTAGGTGTTAGTCTTAGGCGTGTGTTTGTCCGAGGGTGTTGGATAGGGGTTTGGAGGCTTCGTTTTGGGGTTTTAGGGGCTAAACCCGTAGTTCGGAGGTGGTTTCCGTCTGGGTTCAGTCGACTGAACCTAGGAGGTTAGTTGACTGGATCATGGTTCAGTCGACTGACCTGTGTTTTGGGGTGTTTTTGTAAGATTCCAGTAGCATGTCTGGGTCGACTGGGTGGGGGACCAGTTGACTGGGTCCTGTGTTGGGTGTTTGGTGTTTTTGGTGGTTTTAGTTAGTCGTGTGGTGGCCTTTCAGTCGATTGGGTTATGGGACTCGATCGACTGCTCTCCTCTAGTGGTTTTTTAGTTGATTGAATTATGGGGTCCCGTTAATTGAAGTCACAGAAAGGGTGTTGGTCACGTCATGCGGGTGTTGAGGCACGATTGTGTGCGTGGTGATTGGTGCATCGTTGGGTGCCGGACGTGTGGGTCTGTTGTTTATTTTAAAGGTGGTTTCTGGTGAGAATCGTTTTGTGGGAGATTCAGGTGTTAGTCTTCGAGTTAGGTTTTGGTTTTCTTCTTCGTTGGTTATCCCGGTGAGTGGATAGGTCGTTCGGTGAGCGGATGATGGGTGTGTGGCATGTGATGTCGTATCAGGTTATGTGGCGTCGTTGTGTAGAACATCGTGGTTATACGTGCTTTTGGTGCTTATTGAATTGTGGTTAGTTTTATTCTTG
>JAUMHN010440775.1:0-11453 GCA_032360265.1 Heliamphora ciliata
GGCGGGCGTACGGCGGCGTAAGGGAGATTCAGTTTGCTTCAGCTTTGAGCTGTGGGAGAAGCTTAAGCTTCTGGACCAAATATATATATAATATATATATATATAAGCTTATATATTCAAAAAGAAGAAAAGAGGCTCAGAAAATTGTGTGTGTAAATCATATTCGGCGAGGTATATATAGGCGTGAGTATGAGACGTGTTTTTCATGCAAAGGGTGTGTGATTTATATGCCGCCAAGTGTACGGTGCTAAATATTTATACATTATAAAAATTTTGATATAAAATTTTTATTTTAGAAAAATATAAAAACTCAAGTATAAATTTTTAATGTATTTTCATAAATGATCGTATAGTTAAAATATTCACTAGTATTTTCTATCTATTTAATATTTTTTTATTGTGGTTTATCAATTATTAATATTTTCAATAGCTGTAAAATTTTAAGTTCAGAAAATTCTCAAAAATTTAAGATAAATTTTTAATATTATTTTATGTTTTATCATGAGTCAGATTTTGTAAGAAAATTTTCTTAACTATTTGTTTTTGTCTCAATTCTTTATTAATTAAAGCTTTAATAGAAGTAAATATTTTGGATTTAAATTTTAAATTTTAACATAAGGTTTTACTTAATTATTTATTCTTATTTTATTTTTAAAAAAACTCGGGTGTCACATAGCATCAGCAGGGTGATGACGTTGTATCAAGTTAGTGGACGTTTGGTGAGTGTCATAACTTGAGTAAAGTTTGTGCGTGCAGTATGTAACTTCAAGTGGCCGGTGTTGGGGTTCGACATCATGTGTTTGGATTCGCAGGGATAGTCCTTGATGTGCATTGTGAGGTGATTGAGCCAATTTGTGGCAGTATAGAAACGAAGGGGTGGTGGTCTCTATGTTTGGGCGTAGAGAGTATTTGGAATCGAGAACCATGGTGGATTGGTTTCGTATGATGCGCTTGTCATTGGATAGTTTGTGTTTGGCGAGAGTTATGTTTCGAGGTTTGTCAGTGTGAGTTGAATCTTGATCCAGTGTTTATGGATGTCTCATGGATGGAAGTTGTGTCAATCGGACTTGCACGTGTGGGCAGTTTGTGTGGAGATAGAATCTTCAAGTCATGTTTACCTTGTGTGACGACAGGTTTGGGATCTCAGTTGCTGGGGCACTTGTGCTGTTATGTGGTGTTACTGGGTTTGCATATGAGATTGTTGATAGTTGTGGGTTAGTGATTGGCTTGAGTTTCGGTGTTGAATTTTGAGAATAAAATTCCTTTAAGAGGGGGAGAGTAGTGAGATCCTGACCTATGTTAGTTTGGGAATGTTTAAGTGTTAATGAAATTCGAGTTATCTCATAACCTTAGTGATGTCTCTGGTACATCTTTTACGCATGTTTGGGTTCGAAAGAGGCTTGTTTGGCTTGGTTTAAAGCTGAAAAATTAGTTTGACGCAGAAAAACACACTGCCTAGCAGTTCGGTCGACTAGAGGGCTTGGCCCAGTCAACTAGATTGAGAATTTTGAGTTCGGTCGACTGGACATGAGGGTTCGGTCGACTGGACAGTGAAAAATTTTCGTGTTTATAAATATCAGGGGGATGAGATATTTTGGAAATTCATTACTTCTAAGCTAAGTTTCGATTCTCTCTGCCTTCTCTCTAGATTCTGATAGACCTGGGGCTTAGTTTTCAGTAAACTGACAGCGGATCCTTAATGTTGGTGTTGGGGGCTTCGCGCTCATCCGAACAGAATTTCATTTCGTCGAGGTTCAATTTTCAAGGTGTCGAACTTTGGCTCACCGAGATAGGATTCTAAACTCTACTGCTGTATAAGGGTGATATATGTAATTATATGTGTTTTCACTGGATAAAAAATACATCAAACGTGATTTTCATGTGTAAACCTTAGTTTTGGGTAAAAGAGAATTTTTACACCTTTTCTTGGTTGTATACATGTTTCGGGTACGTGGTATCCGTAGTTTTTAAAAGGAGGTTTGAAAATGAGGTGTTTTGTGAAAATGGTGAAAAACGTATTTTTGAAGGTCTGGAGCTAACCCACGGGGTTGAGTCTCATCTTTCAAACATTTTGTTAGAAATGGTTTTAGATCTCCATGTTGATGAATTGGATCTCTTTTATACATGTGTTGTATAAACTGTTTTGTAGATTTTCGTAGTTGAGCTACGGTTGGATTTTTAAATATTTTCCATAGATGTACCGTGACAGTAGATGTGTTGAGGTTGGCTTCTATTGCTCCTCGGTGGAAGTCCAGAAACGTGCACAGTGTAGGTGCTTTGTACCTTCGTGTTAGTCCGCGTAAATTAAGCAATGTAGGTGCTTTGTACCTTCGTCGTGGAAATCCATAAATGAAGCTTTGGATGCTTTCTCCATCGATCGTGGAAATGCATAAAGAGTCGGTTGCCTCCATGAATGGCGTTGTTGTTGTAACTCCGTATAGAACTTATCATTACCTAGCAGGCCATAGTGGTTCAGGACTAGAGTAATGGACAGGAGTCTATAATTGTTACCTTTGTCTGTGTGGCAGAGTCGGTACATAGAATTACATTTTATATCTTTCTCCTCGGTTGTGTGGCCTGAGTAGAGCATACTATTTTATTACATCTTATCGTTTTATTTTCCTCGGTTGTGTGTTTCGAGTAGGAAAATAACGTTTTGATCCCGGTTTTGTGATCAGGGGGAACAAAATCAGGTTTTGATTACAACATTTCTTTAACTGTAGCATGATATCTGTTAGGATGATATGTATAGTTTGAAGGATGAAAATATGAGATTTTATGAGATAAAACCTTTTTGAGACTCATGTTAGTCTAATAAAAAACTTGTGATTTTGAAAAAAAAATCTTTTTGGCACCTGTGGTTGAGTCCGTATACTTATGATTGCATAGCCTGCTTTATAGTTTTACTATCTATTTTCTATTGGGCATCGGTTCACGGTGTGAGATTTTGTTATAATACCTTTTTCAGGTAGACGTGGTCCTGTGGGGTGACCTTGAGGTGCTCGGAGGTGGCTGTTGACGAGATCCTCTTGTTTGGTCTTTGTTAGGTAGTTTATACCTTTCTGTATGGGTTTCATGTTGGATATAATATGTTGTAATACGTATATAACTCTTATGAATGCATGCATGTTTTAATACTTTTGAGAGAACTTTGGGTTGATTGTTATTTTTCATAGTTTCTTACTACGTTTTTCAATGCTAGGTGCCATACTTTACAAATGAGGTTTCAAATGATTTCCCCTTCATTTAAACTCTTGTACTCGAGGGAGATTTTAGAACGGTTTTCACATCTTTTTAAAGGACTTTCTTACTCAAAAAGTATATTTTCTTTTCAAAAAGGTTTGGATTGTGGGATCGTGACCGTAGTTCTTGGCTACTCTTTCAAATTAAGTAAACCCTCGGTAGTACGTTTTACAATGGTTTTAGCCTTGTTTTGGCTTTTTGGTTTTAAATCCCTTTTTGTGTTGGGACGGTGTAGTGATGTTTGTAGGATCTCCGCGTGACCCGGAGTTTGGGGCGTGACAATATATATACACGTAAGAAGATATTTATATATATAATATTTTGTATCTTTCCTCTACAATCCAATAGAATATTCAAAGAATGAAAGTAAAAGTTACTTTATGCATATAATAATAATGAAAGGACAAAAGTAATTTTGTGAGACCCTGAACCTTGTAATTTTGAGTTGTTTATATACGTGACGCTTTTATTCCAGTATATGATGGTATCGATGCATGGTTTATGCTTTAAAGTTGTAGAAAAGCATGTGTAAATGTGCTTTATGCTTTCCCAGACCTTATTTAGGTGGGTTGGGTTGGTTTTTGGCTTGAAACACAGCAGCAAATTTCAGTACGCCTCTGCCCTATGGGTTGGTCGACTAGAGGGGTGGGTTCGGTCGACTGAACCCATTTTTCTGAGTTCGATCGACTGAACAGAAAGAAATTGCCACACTTATAAAGGTTCCAGGGGCTGAGATATTTTGATATTCTCTTTCTTAACAACTAAGAAACCCCTTTTCTTTGCCTTCTCTCTAGCTTTGAGGGCCTGGGACTTGGTTTGTTGTTGATTCCTTTGTGGATCCTTGCTATCGGGCCCGAGGGCTTCGTATCCATCCAATCGGATTCTTGTTCTGATGCTGTTCAGTTTTGAGACGTCGAGTTCTTGATTCTGCGAGGTAGGATTCTAGACCCTACTGCTGTATAAGAGTGTTTTATGTAATTATACGTGTTTTCACCGGGTAGAAATGCATCAAATGCGATTTTCGTGTGTAACCGTAGTTTTTGGGTAAAAGTGGGGTTTTTACGCCTTTTCTCAGTTCTATGCATGTTTCGGGTACCCATAGTTTTCAAAAGGAGATTTGAAAACGGTGATTTGTGAAATCGGGTGAAAAACGTGATTTTGGAGGTTTGGAGCTAACCCGCGGGGTTGAGTCACACTTTTTAAACGTTTTGTTGAAAATGATTTTAGATCTCCATGTTGATGGATTGGATCTTTTTTATGCGTATGATGTATAAATCATTTTGCGGGTTTTCGTAGTTGAGCTACGGTGGGTTTTGAAATGCTTTCCTTAGATGTAGCGTGACAGTGTGTGTGTTGAGTTGGGCTTCTACTGCTTCTCGGTGTAAGTCCAAAAACGTGCGGAGAGTAGGTTTCTACGTGTCTTCGGGTTAATCCCCGTAAACGAGGTTGGTGGGTGCTTAGTGCCCTCGTGTTGTGATCCCGTAAACTATGTGGTTGTGTGGGTGCTTAGTGCACTCGGGTGTGACCTCGTAAACTAAGTCGGTTTCCTCCGTCAATGGCGTTCTTGTTGTAACTCCGTATAGAACTTGTCATTACTAAATCTACGGGTCGAGGGTAATGGACGAGAGTCTATAGTTGTTGCCTTTGTCAATGTGGCAGAGTCGGTACATAGGACTACATTTATATCTTTCTCTTCGGCTGAGTGGCCTGAGTGGAGCTTACTGTTTTATTTACAACTTTCCCTTAACTGTGGCATGATATCCGTTAGGATGATATGCATAGTTTGAAGGATGAAAAACGTGGGTTTTTATGAGATAAAACTTTTTGAGACTCGTGATAGTCTGACAAAAAACTTGTGATTTTAGAAGAAAAACTTTTTTGGCTCTTGTGGTTGAGCCCGTGTGTATATAATTGCATAGCCTGCTTTACAGCTTTAATGTCTATGTTCTATTGGGTTTCGGCTCACGGTGTGGGATTTTGTTGTAAAAAATCTTTTCAGGTGAGCATGATGAGATGACCTAGTTGCAGAGGTGATGGAAGACTTGTTGTAGTTTTTTCTTTTTGAGACATGTACTTGGTGCTGGAAGACTTGTTGTAGTTTTTCTTTTTGAGACATGTACTTACACATGTGATGCCTGTTGAGGCTGATTTTGTACGCCTTTTGGCGATATGTTTGTTCATGTATGAGATGCATGTTTTCAGTTTATGAGAGTTGAACTGTGTGGACTTTTATCCAAATATTGTACATTTTAATTATCAATTGTGAAACCTATTTTCTTAAATGGGTATTTTGGTGGGCTTTCGCGTGACCCGGATGTTTGGGGCATGACAACTTGGTATCAAAGCTCTAGGTTCGAATACCTATGAGCCATGAAAAAGAGGGTACATCACCTTGTGAGGATATATGTGTGCTTGATTGCATGTGTTTAAGAGTTTTCTTACACAGCATGATAGCTTGTGGTGTATACGTGGGTATGGAGGTTGGACCTTATGATTGATTAGTCTTGCTTTCGGGTGTTTGGATTAACAAACTTGGGAGCCGTGTTAGAGACGCATTTCGCGAACGTGATTTCTAGCAAGGAATCTGAGTAGGTTATCCAGATGAACGAGTCTTTCTTGTCGAATTTCCTCAGTATGTGAGATGTGATGACATGATATTACGTGGCTGTGTTAGCATGCTTATCTGTCTTTTACGTTAGCAATAACTTGTTGTATGGATTCTTTTCCTGTTATGTTGCTTTTGTATAGAGTTATGTCCACGCGAGGGGGACAAGGCCGTGGTTGAGACTGTGGCCGTGGTTGAGACTGTGGCCGTGGATCTGGCCGAAGGAACTTTTCAGTCCCAGATGTTGGGGATGCTAATGCACCCCAAGGACCTGTTGCTGAGGGAGATTTGTTGCGTGAGATGGTCGGCTCCATCTGGCAACTGGCTGAGGCCTCTAGGGGAGAGAGACCATACCTGAGCTGAGGGCGACGGTTGCGATGCACGAGTTTTGCCATTTGTACCCTCCTACCTTTTCTGGGGATCCCAATCCCACGGTTGCCACTTAGTTGCTGGAGCTGGTTACCAGGATCCTTAATTCGCTTTAGATTGAGGAAGATGATCTGAGGGTTATATGTGCCGCCTTCCAGCTGAGAGGGAGTGCCCACATGTGGTGTAAGTTTGCCAAGACCACAGTGGCAGGCACCTGGGATGCATTCACGAAGGTATTTCTGGAGAAATACTTTCCAGTGACTCTGAGGGATCGCTACAGAGAGGACTTTCTATTTTTGACGCAGGGGACGATGACAGTGCTTGAGTACGAGGCTAAGTTTACTAGCCTATCCAGGTTTGCACAGGAGATCGTACCTACTGACGAGTTTCGTACAAAACGGTTCGAGAGGGGGTTGAAACCCGCTATTCGAGACAGAGTGGCAGCGTCCAGGATGCAGGTCTTTACAGAGTTGGTAGAGACTGCTATGAAAGTGGAGCATACTCTGAATGAGACACGCAAAGACAGGGACAGCAGAGGTCAGTCAGATGGGGGACGCACACAGTTCTAGGGACGCAGGGACAAGCGTCGACAGACATCTGGTCCGAGTTCTCATCCAGTGGAGTCGTATCCGCCACAGTCTTCTACATCTGCGCCACTTGTAGCTTCAATGGGAAGGTCGAATCAGAGAGTGCTTGTTTGTCATAGATGCCAGCGGCCAGGACATCGTGTGGCTGAGTGCAGGAGTGTGGTGCCTGTTCAGGCATAATCGAAGTCACAGGCACAAGGGAGAGGGCCAGTGGTATGTTTTGAGTGCGACCAGTCCGGACACATCCGTAGGGACTGCCCCGGAGGAGGGAGTGTGAGGAGTACAGCAGGCGCACCAGTTATTCCATCGGGCTAGGGGAGACAGATGTATTCACAGCCTAGAGTTTAGACATCCAGATTTGCAGAGGGGGTTGCATCAGCGCAGTCAGGTAGACAGTCAGCAATTCAGAGCCACGGCGGACCTGCCAGAGCTTATGTTCTTGCAGATCCTAGTTCTTCTAGAGCACCGATCGTGCCTGATGCTGCTGCCACCTCTGTGATCAGAGGTACTCTTCTAGTCTTCAGATCATGGGCCAATGTTCTTATCGACACTAGAGCATCACATTCATTTATATTATCTGCTTTTGCATCTGCTTTGGGGTTGGAAATGGATTGGTTGGGTAGTAATATGTGCGTGGGGAACCCAGTGAGTGGGAATGTGAAGTTGAGTCTTGTCTGTAGATCCTGCGTGTTGGAGGTCGCTGGTTGTTGTTTAGAGTTCGACCTTGTTATTCTAGACATGACCGCGTTTGATGTCATCCTAGGGATGGACTGGTTGACCACCTATCGTGCCTTCATCGATTGCGATCGACGGAGGGTAATGATTTGTACACCGACGGGAGATTGCTTTTGTTTTGTGGGAGACCGGGATGAGGGTTTGAGGTCTATGCCGGGTGTTACGCGGAACCAGGGCAACCTGGGTTCCCTTTTGGCAGCTCTCATGTTGGACGAGGTAGTTGGGGTTCGAGGAGAGTTACCTCCGGTGGTGGGCGACTATTCTGATGTCTTTCCTGTTTATCTGTTTGAGTTACCACCGAGCTGGGAGGTAGAGTTCTCTATTGATCTAGTTCCCGGAGCTGTTCCCATATCTATACCGTCCTATCGTTTTGCACCCGCTGAGTTGCGTAAACTCAAGGTACAGTTACAGGAGTTGCTAGACAGAGGGTTTATACGTCCGAGTACTTCTTTGTGGGGAGCTCCTGCTCTTTTTGCAACGAAGAAGGATGGATCGTTGCGTTTGTGTATTGATTATTAGATGCTAAATCAAGTGACAGTGAAGAACAAATATCCGATGTCGAGGATAGATGACTTGTTTGATCAGCTGAGGGGTTCGAGCTGCTTCTCGAAGATTGACTTGAGGTCGGGATATCACCAGTTAAGGATTAAGGACGAGGACAAAGCGAAGACCGCCTTTCGAACTCGCTATGGTCACTACGAGTTTTTGGTCATGCCGTTCGGTCTGACGAACGCTCCTGCTACGTTCATGGGTCTGATGAACCGAATCTTCCATCCTTACCTGGATAACTTTGTGGTAGTGTTTGTGGATGATATTCTGATATATTCACCCACCAGATAGGCACACGAGGATCACCTACAGATCGTGCTACAGATTTTGAGAGAGCATCGCCTGTGTGCGAAGTTCGAGAAGTGTGAGTTCTGGATGACTGAGGTGAGATTTTTAGGACACGTAGTGTTGACAAATGGGGTAGTTGTGGATTCATCAAAGACAGATGCTGTGACCAGCTGGGAGCGACCAAAGAGTGTCTTCGAGATACGTAGTTTTCTGGGTCTAACCGGCTACTTCCAATGGTTCGTGAAGGACTTTGCTAGACTTGCTACACCGATGACGCGCCTAACGCGAAAAGGAGTTGTATTTGTTTGGAGTGAGTCCTGTGAGTCAGCCTTTCAGGAGCTGAAGATGAGGTTGACTAGCCCGCGAGTGTTGATCATTCCAGAGAAAGGCTTGGGGTATACGGTGTACTATGATGCTTCATATGACGGTCTCGGATGTGTTCTGATGCAGGAGGGTAAGGTTGTAGCTTATGATTCTCGGCAGTTGAAGACGCACGAGCGGAACTACCCGACACACGACTTGGAGTTGGCAGTCGTAGTCTTCGCCTTGAAAATGTGGCGTCACTATTTGTATGGTGAGAATTTCGAAGTTTTCTCTGATCACAAGAGCTTAAAATACTTGTTTTCGCAGAAGGACCTGAACTTGCGCCAGCAGCGATGAATGGAGCTGTTGGGGGATTATGATTTTGATTTGCAGTATCATCCAGGGAAGGCCAATGTGGTGGCTGACGCGCTCAGTAGGAGATCTCATGGATCGTTAGCTTCTGTAGCTATACGTGAGTGGGACATTCGTGCAGATGTTGGGGAGTTTGATTTGTGCCTCAGGGAGATCGAGACGGGTGCCACCTTGTTTTCTATAGTTACTCGACTAACATTGATAGCATGTGTGGTAGAGGTCCAGCAGACGGATCAGGAGGCTCAGATGATACGAGACCGCGTTGCTAGTGGTGAGGATACAACAGGATGAATTGTGGGGTTTGATCAGAGTCTGAGGTTGGCAGGCAGGTTATTTGTGCCAGAGTTATGCCGAGCTGATATATTATGTGAGTGTCATCATTCTCATTTTGCCGTGCATCCAGGAGGCACGAAGATGTATCATGACTTGCATTGTCAGTTCTATTGGACAGGCATGAAGCGAGATGTGATCCAGTTTGTTTCCTTATGCCTCACCTGTCAGTAGGTAAAGGCGGAACATCAGAGACCGACATGATTGCTACAGTTGTTGCCTATATAGGAGTGGAAGTGGGAGCACGTCACGATGGAATTTGTGTCAGGACTTCCTCGATCACCTAGGGGACACGACGCCGTATGGGTTGTAGTTGATAGGTTGACGAAGTCTGCACACTTTCTCTCCATCCGAGTGAGGGATTCGGTGGAACGACTGAGTAGCTTGTACGTTAGGGAGGTAATCAGATTGCACGGAGTGTCAGTATCTATTGTTTCAGACCGAGACCCGAGCTTCACATCGTGCTTTTGGCAGAGTCTGCAGAGGGCCTTGGGGACAAACTTGATGTTCAGTACTGCTTTTTACCCCAAGACGGATGGCCAGTCAAAGAGGACTATACAGATTCTAGAAGATATGCTGAGGTCTTGTGTCCTTGACTTCAGAGGTTTGTGGGAGGATCATCTACCTTTAGCAGAGTTTTCATACAACAACAGCTATCAGTCCAGTATTGGGATAGCACCGTAAGAGGCTTTGTATGGTAGACCGTGTAGATCGCCCGTGTGTTGGACAGAAGTGGGGGAGACCACAGTCTTGGGACCCGATATGGTGCGAGAGACAACAGAGAAGGTTGCTGTGATTCGCCAGTGCTTACTGACAGCACAAAGCCGCCAAAAGAGTTATGCAGATCAGAGGAGGCGACATTTGGAGTTTGCAGTGGGGGATCATGTGTTTCTGAAGGTCTTTTCACGTAGAGGTTTGATGAGATTTGGTCGTAGCGGGAAGCTATCACCACGCTTCATTGGACCATTTGAGATCCTTGACAGGATTAGAGAGGTTGCTTATCGTTTGGCTTTGCCATCTCAGTTAGCATCTGTGCATAACGTGTTCCACGTTTCTATGCTTCGGAGGTATGAGCCTGATCCTTCACATGTGCTAGATTGGGCTGAGTTGCGGATTGATGAGGATGCCACTTATGAGGAGCGTCCAGTGAGGATTCTTGATAAGAAGGAGCAGGTGTTGCGGGGCAGAACAATCGCCTTTGTCAAGGTCCTATGGGATCATCACGGGATTGAGGAAGCGACGTGGGAGCTTGAGTCTGGGATGCGTGCTAGATATCCAGACCTCTTTACCTCGTGACCTTGTTGTGAATTTCGGGGGCAAAATTCCTTAAGGGGGGAGATTTGTGAGACCCTAAACCTTGTAATTTTGAGTTGTTTATATACATGACGCTTTTATTCCAGTATATGATGGCATCGATGCATGATTTATGCTTTAAAGTTGTAGAAAAGCATGTGTAAATGTGTTTTATGCTTTCCTAGACCTTGTTTAGGTGGGTTGGGTTGGTTTTTGGCTTGAAACACAGCAGCAAATTCCAGTACGCCTTTGCCCTATGGTTCGGTCAATTGGAGGGGTGGGTTCGGTTGACTGAACCCATTTTTTTGAGTTCGGTCGACTGAACTGGGGAGTTCAGTCGACTGAACAGAAGGAAATTGCCATGCTTATTGTTAGGAATGTATACTGAAAAGTCATGCTATTTAAGTTTTTTTCTTGTTCCCTGGCATATTAATGAAAAATATTTGAGATGTTTTTACATTCGTGATTTCATATTTATATTTGTGATGAATGAATGCATAGTTCGTATATTCTGTCCAGTATTTGACTCGGTGCATGCTGTACGAAAGATCGGGTCATATGTTCTGACAGGTTATACAGGTAGGCTCACAATCGTAATGGACCCGGATATTCCATTGGTATGATTGTAGTACATCGTTATAGTAGCTGGTCTTGGTTAGGTCGAACGGGTCGAATTTAGGTTTTGGAAATTCGATGTTCGGCCTCGATGTGTTAGTACACTTGGAGTGTATTGAGCGGGATCAACGGGATGATCAATTCTATACTGATTATATGAATTG
>JAUMHN010440786.1:0-11453 GCA_032360265.1 Heliamphora ciliata
AATCTCCCACTTATACTCAAAATTATGCTGCCATACATCTGACTCCCATGCCCTCTACATGACTATCAAAAGTCTTAATCCGTAAGCTCTTTATAAAAGAATCTACAAGATTGTCTCCTGATGCAATTTTGGTCACAGCAATATCATCCCTTTGTACAATTTCTCGTATTAGGTGATACTTATGCTCAATGTGCTTTTCTTCCTTTTGGACTCTTGATTCCTTCGAGTTTGTAATCGCTCCGCTATTATCAAAATAAAGTGTAATAGTCGACTGAACTAAAGGGACCACATCCATCCAACAGGAAGTTTCTAGGCCAAACGGCCTCCTTGGTTTCTTCAGAAGCTGCCACGTACTCGGCCTCCATGGTGGAATCAGCAATTTCGGACTACTTGATACTCCTCTAACAAATAGCTCTACCTCCTAAGGTAAACATATATCCTAAGATATACTTACGGGAATCTTTGTCTAACTAGAAATCCAAGTCTGTGTACCCTAAAAATACTAGATTGTCTGCCTGGTAAATCAATATATAATTCTTAGTCCTTTTCATGTACTTGATTATATTCTTTATCGTAGTCCAATGCTTCTGTTCTGAGTTAGACTGATATCTGTTAATCATGCCATCGAAACAATAGATGTCGGGTTTAGTGCAAAGCATAGCATATACTAGGCTTCCTATTGCCAAAGAATAAAGAACCGCCTTCATCTTCTATATCTCATCAGGTGTCTTAGGACACTGATCTTTGAATAGAGTGATTCCATACCTAAAAGGGAGAAATCCTTTCTTAGAATCCTACATACTAAAACGAGTAAGATTATCATTAATATACTTTACTTGTGATAAGCCCAACATCCTCTTTTTTTCTGATTTCACACATGCTCGATCTCAAAGATGTGACTGGCTTCTCCCAAGTCCTTCATATTAAACTACCCAGATAACTATACTTTTACCATAGATAATGCCCCAACATCATTTTCGATGAGCAAGATATCGTATCTATAAAGTATTAGAAAGATCGCCACGCTTCTTGTACACACAGAACTCATATGGATTTTGATCAAAATCATATGACTTTATGGCTTGATCAAACCGAGTATTTTAAGACCATGATACCTGCTTAAGTCTACAAATAGATTTCTTAAGTTTACACAACATGTGCTCTTGGCCCTTTACTTTGAAACCGTCTGGTTGTATTATATAGATACACTTGTCAAGACTTCCATTAAGAAAAGCAGTCTTGACATATATTTGCTGGATTTGGTAATTGAAATGAGCAGTAATGAATAAGAGAATATGGATAGACTTAAGCATGGCTACCGGTGAAAAGGTTTCCTCATAATCAATCCCTTCTATTTAAATAAACCCTTTTGCAACAAGCCTAGCTTTGAAGGTTTCAACCTTCTTGTCTGCTCCTCTCTTCCTCTTGTAGATCTACTTGCAACCAATGGGTTTTATCCCTTCGGGTGGTTCTACAAGTTCGCAGACCTAATTGGAATACATAGATTCTATTTCTGAATTCATAACCTTTTGTGAACGATCTGCATCTTTGTCCTGAAGTGCTTCATTACAGTTGTAGAGTTCGATATCCAGTTCTACTGGGATCTTGTCAAAAGACTCTCTTAAAAATATATACCGATAAGGTTGATGAACAACCCTCTCACTACGATGATGCACTACCTATGTTTGTATATTTGCAGTAATACGCTGTACAGAATCTGAACCCTGTGCATCAGCACCCTGTTCATGATTTGCACCTGTCCCGATAATCCTCCCACTATGATGAGGTAATGGTATATCAGTGACTTGTGGTTCCTCTTTCGTTCTACTGGTATTTCTTCTCATTTCTCCCAGCATAATTTTACTATTGGGCCTATGGTCCATATTATAAGTCTCTTCCAAGAATTGGGCATTGGTGCTAACAATGACCTTCTGATCTTTAGGATTATAAAATAGACCACCAATCGTTTTCTTGGGATACCCAACAATGAAATAGACTTCTGTCCTCGGTTCTAACTTATCCGTGTTTCCTTTTAGCACATGTGCTGGATACCCCCAAATTCGAATTTGTTTCAGAATAGGCTTATGCCCGATCTACAATTCTGTGGGTGTAGAAGGTACTGACTTAGAAGATACCAAGTTCAAAATGTAAACCGCTGTCCCTAATGTGAGTCCCTAAAACGAATCATGGACCTTACCATCTCCATAAGAACCCTATTCATTCTTTTTGTTACACCATTCTATTGTGGAGTATCCGGTACAATCAAATCAGATATAATCTCTTCTGATGATAGGTAAATCCTAAACTCTCCAAAGAGGTATTCCCCACCTTGATTGGTCGTAACGTTTTGATACTTTTACCCAGACACTTCTCTACCTCTGCGTTGAATTTTTTGAATTTTTCAAAGTATTCAAACTTACGGTGCATCAGGTAAATGTATTTATATCTTCAGTAATCATCAATGAAACTGACAAAGTACTCAAATCCACCTCTAGCTCGGATTATCATAGGGCCACACACATCAAAATGAATCAGTTCCAACAGTTCTTTAGCTCTATTGCCTTTAACCGAAGAGGGCATCTTGGTCATTTTACTCTCTAAGCAATATTCACAGATTAGAAGTGCCTCCACTTCCATTGAACTCAAAGGTTCATTTTCTACCAGTCTGTTTGTCCTTTTTAGATTAATATGACCCAAGTATAAGTACCGAAGAAACGTTTGGTTCATTAAAGAAGGAAACTTTCTCTTATATGGTAAATTAGATGTGCCATTCAATTCAGTTAATTACAGTGTAGGAGAAATAAAAAATACGACATACAGATCATCCACCAATGTACCAGAATAAATAAAATGTTTATTTTTCTTCACAACCACAGAGTCATCAAAATGAACAGAATATTTATCCTATATTAAACTCGAAACTGAAATTAAATTTTTTCTAATCGAAGGTACATAAAGACAATATTTTAGAAGTAGTGTCATATCTCTACTAAAGCTGAGAGTGACATCTCTTACTATAACTGCTGTCACTCTTGTATTATTGCCTATATGCAGGTATATTTTCCCATCACTAAGTTGTCGAATTTCTTAGAACCCCTGTACTGAATGGCAGACATGATTAGTGGCTCCCGTATCTACACACTAGGTATCAGTAGATAACACCACTAAACATATTTTCATAGCCAGTGAACAAAAATTATCCTAATTATTCTGCCTTCTAAGAAATACTAGACATAACTTCTTCTAGTGCCATGTCTGATTACAGTGAAAACACTTATCTTTTAGCTTTTCACACCATTTCGTGGCTCACTAACTACCTTGAAAATTGTGCCACCCGATTTCTGAATCTTTTTCTTGTCCATGCCTTTTAGCCTAGAGAAAGAACCCATTTCAGAAATAAACACATTTCCTAGCATTGAAGGAATACCATTGGTGGTCAAAGTTATATCTAAATTACTTTTCTAGTTAACAAAATTTGGTTCTGTTAGTTTGTTTTTTTTGAGTATAACCGTGAGTGAATTGAAAGCCATTTTATTTTTAAGAATCACATAATTAAAAATAACCGTTAATTATGACGAGCAATACTTTAAATTTATTTTAATTTGGTTTCCTTTACTATTTTAAAATAAATACGCTAGTAGCCTAATACCTTGTGAATAGCATGCCTCAATCGGAGAACGTCTATTATCTATCGTTTGTCCAGACAAGCCAATTTCCATTAATTTTACTATCTAAACAACTGACCCTACCAAGTAAAATTAAATAGCTGACATAGCTTTGGTCCATTAAATAATAGTGGAGACTCAGATAGATATGATACTATTATATACAGCTAAGTGTTAGCCATTACCTAATTCCAAATCAATAGCTTCGCAATGAACCCTTCAAATGGAGAAGTAATCCATACTAATAATTATCCAGAATTATCCCTAAAATGAGGTTTGTACTGGCGATACCGCAATTATTCTGTCCGATGGGGAGGTAGGTTTTACTGCTAACACGCATGATTTAATTACATAACCTACGAACTGGTGATAGAGACCACGAAATTTATCTGCAAATAAATTTTCTCTTTCACTTAGATTTTTAAAAATTTTTGAAGCTGATAAAAATTCGTTTAATTAAAATAAATTTATTAATTTCAAAAACCACACGATCTGAAATAATCAAACATCTTTCTGTGTACACGATTCCAAATATTCCGATTTGCCAAACCATCTTTTCGTATTTAAATGCGTAACAAATAAAATTCAATAAATGTACAGTTTTTCCTTCAGTTTTCACGGAGGTAATGATTAAAGGCATTTAATTATTTTATTTTTTGTTACACATTTTTCAAAAAATAATAATTTATTTAGATTAAATTTTTTTTATTTAATTAATTTAAAATTTGAAATTAATTTTCACGTTTTTTTAAGATATTCAATTTTATAGAAAAATTATCTTAAAAGTGATATTTTGTAAAAAAATAAAATATCTAAAGTTTTTTATTTAATTTAAAAAACATAATTTTATTTTTTATTACAAAATATTTAATTATAACTAAATTTTTTGAATTAATTAAATTAACAAAAAAATATAAAACAGATATACATCATCTACGCAGTTCATATGAATATAAATGTAGGATCTTAAGAGTTTCAGTCTCCTGTAAAAAATAAACTATAATAATTCTTGTTCGAGTCAGTTTTCTGTATTTTGATTGCATCAGGATCCTCTGATACACTGTGATATACAAATATATCACATCAGTAACAAAATATATTAGAATATCTCGATCCAAGACAGCCCGGAGAGCACCACCACTGTTGGCCACCCGCCACTGCCACCACCGCTGTCGCTCCAACCACTTCAGGTGGCTTTTACTACCTCCTCCGTGCTCCGTTTTTTATACCATTTTTTTGAAAAATAGCTCTTGAAAAATACTATTTTTCTATCAAAAAACTAAACCAAAAACAATCCCGAAAATGGCCATTGAAACAGCTTAAAGTCGCCGTTGCCACTGCCCTGCACAGCTGCCCACTTCAGTCGCCCGTTTGGGCTATTTTCGATGGTGTTTTTGGCTCCCATTTTTTTTTTGAAAAATAGCACTGATATCCTGCAAACTGATGTTTTCAATTTATTTTTGCTACTGTTTTTAACGCATAAATCATGTACAAACTCATCAGAAAAACCCTTTTAAAACCATTAAAAAATTAACGCAATCGGTGGCCCAAAAAAATCCAAAACCACCGTCGGTACCTCCACCTTTTCTTTATATTCTTGGATATTCAACCTGATCTTAAATATTCTAAACTGATATTTACAAACAAATAATTGCTATAACATCGAAAGTTTATGTCCCGTTGGCTCACATTCAATCTAGAAAAAATTTAATCTATCACGATCAACCCTCGTGATTAAAAAAAATTAAATCACCATCCAAACCATTCAATTAAACATGAAAAATATGATGATCATAAAACTAAGATTAAAACGCCTGCAAAATAATATTAGTACAGTTTTAAAACTATCTAGCCCCTTGATAAGCCGTAAACAAAAAATAAAACGGTTCTGATACCAATTGTTGGAAACAAAACTGTCAAGATCATTATTTTTATAAACAATTTTTGATAAAAAAATATCTGAACGGGCAATCGCCAAAATGGGCTCAAGATAAAACTTTTGATGTCGAACGATCAAAATAAAATCCGTGCAATCACAGTTAATTTAAAAGAATACCTTTTAGTCGATTCTCCAACTACAATTTTGATTCCACATTAAAGCTCCCGTCAGACCTTCTATTGTATTTTCTTACGCGATTCTCGAAGGTAGTGTGAGATACAATCCTTCGAGAACTCGTACCGGCAGAACCTGGTCAGCTTTAGTATTAAAGACAAGTTATAAATTTTTTTAGCCTACCCGCATATTTATAGGGTTACAACAAGGACCTGCAGAGTAATTATGACAAAGACTTATAGTGTAACCTAGATACGTTCCACCGATTTTTACAATTAAGCAAATCTCTTAGAGGTTTCTGTAATTATGAAAATTTTGTAGCAATTTCTATAATTTCTATAAAATACTAAATTACAGTTCACACCACTAAAGAACTGTAATTGTTCTCGAAGCCATAATCTCAACACCATCTTGCATTGAGCTGCTGTTATTAAATGCTTAACCCACGTTAAGATTCTCGATACCCACCAATTAAATTTAATTATTGATAATTTAATTTAATCGGCATATTTAAATTCCTTAAACTCTTTTTCTTAACCAATTTAACTGCCGGATAATCAAATCCACCTACAGAGTTTAGTCCGATCAAAATTTATAAGTTTTCTTAAGGGGATATTATTGTCAATCCCAATCATTCGAGATGTGAATTATGTCAATAATTAATATTCATCATATAAATAATACCGATGTCCAACTCACCGGAAATATAGACCCACATAAGATCACACCCTCTAGTGAATCAAAACAACGAATATTAAATTTACGCAAACCAATAATTATTTCAAGATTAAGTGCATAAACACTCTCATAATAACCTTAGAGTGTGAATTAATTTATATAGTCATATAAAATTTATTACCCCAACGTGTTCCGTTCAATACACACCAAGTGTACTAGCGCAGAGAGTCGGAACAATAGACGACATTATTATTTGTTCTCCTTAACCAAGATAGGGCTACTAAAATCTATACTACAGTCGTACCGATGGTATATCCATTTTCATCTAAACTATAAACAAATATTTATATTCTACAAGAACCTAAAATCTAATTTTCTGTGTGCAAGCTGTACTTTACGCACCAGGTTAAATACTGTACAGAATAAAGAACATCCATGCATAATATTTAAAGAGCTGATATTACATACATTGCTCATTAAGATTCTCATAAAATAAAAAAATTAATTTTATTAAAAATAAAATTAAATACTAAAAACATGGTATTCAGTATACAACCCTAACAGTAAACACAGTATATTTTATCGTGAACAGAGCCATGATTTGAGCTTCTCTCAAGAAAACGCTGTGAAATGGAAGAAAATCTAACATCAGTTATTTTCGTGCATTTGGGTGCAAGTGTTTTGTTTTAAATAACAACAAAGAATTTTTGAACAAGTTCAATACAAAATCTTATGAAGATATTTTCTTAGGATATTCCTTATCTAGTAAATCCTGTAGAGTTTTTAACAAAATCACCTTAGTTGTTGAAGAATCTATACATGTTTTGATGAAGCTAATCTTAGTTCTTTAAAAGAATTTTGTGAAGATAACTTGGTTGGTATAGAAAAGGGTGTTGAAGACATATTCATTAAAGACCAAAAAGAGGCAAATCATGTGAAAGCTTTCCATTCTCAACAAGATGAAGTTCAACAGGCTGCTAGACCTTCAAATCTTAAAAATCTAAATTGGTCTAAAGAGTGGAGGTATGCCCAAGGTCACCCAAAAGATTTGATCATTGGTGATCAATCTCAAGGTATCAAAACTCGATCCTCTGTACATAATTTTTGTGGTAATTTAGCATTTCTTTCCCAGACTGAACTAAAACATTTTGAAGAAGCTGAAAACGATGAGTTTTGGATCTTGGCTATGCAAGAAGAGCTAAATCAATTTGAAAGAAACAAAGTTTAGATTTTAGTCCCAAAACCTAAGAAACACTCCATTATTGGTACAAAATTGATTTGTAGAAATAAAATAGATGAGAATGGAGTAGTTCTTAGGAATAAAGCCCGATTGGTAGCCCAAGATTACAATAAAAAAGAAGGTATCAATTTTGATGAAACTTTTGCTCATGTGGCTAGGCATGAAGCCTTTAGAATGTTGCTTGTTTTTGCATACTTTAAAAACTTTAAACTCTATCAAATGGATGTCAAAAGTTCCTTTTCAAATGATTTTATCTCGGAGGAAATTTTTTTGAAACAACTTCCCGGCTTTGAAAATTTTGATTTTTCTAACCATGTTTACAAAATTACCAAAACTCTCTATGATTTGAAACATGTACCAAGAGCTTGGTATGAAAGGCTTAGTAAATTATTAATTGAAAATAAATTATTGATACCACTCTTTTCATCAAGTCTCAAGAAAATGATATGCTTGTTGTCCAAATTTATGTACATGACATTATTTTTGGCTCAACTAATGAATCTATTCGCAAGGACTTTTCTAAGTACATACAGGGAGAATTTGAGATGAGTATGATAGGAGAGCCCAATTACTTTCTCGGACTTCAAATCAAACAAACTCTTGATGAAATCTACATCAATCAATCCAAGTACACAAGAGATTTGTTGAAAAGATTTGATATGCAAAAAGAAAAACCTATGGAAACTCCAATATGCCCTACAACAAAACGTAACAAGGATGAAAACTGTAAAGCAATAGGGAAAAAGCGATATACAGGTATGATTGGATCTCTACTCTATTTAACTGCTAGTATATCTGACATCATGTTTAGTGTATGCATGTGTGCTAGATTTTAAGTTAATCCTAAAGAATCTCATGTGATCGCCATTAAGAGCATCTTTAGATACCTCTTAGGTACACAAAATATAGAATTATTCTATCCTAGAGGAATAGCCTTTGAGTTATTTAGTTATTCTGATGCAGACTTTACCGGTTGTAAAATTAATAGGAAGAGTACAAGTGGAACATGTCAATTTCTAGGACTCATTATTATCATGGTACAGCATAAAACAGAATTCAATAGCCTTATCTACAGCTGCTGAGGCTAAGTACATTACAGCTGGTAACTGTTGTGCATAAGTTTTTTGGATAAAACAATAACTAGAAGACAATGGTATTTGTTTAGATCATATTCTCATTAAATGTGATAACACTAGTGCCAAAAACATATCCAAGAACCCTATACAACACTCTAGAACAAAGCATATTGAGATAAGATATCATTTCATTAGAGATCATGTACAAAAGGGTAATATTGAACTTGAATTTGTAGGCACGGACTACCAACTTGGTGATATATTCACCAAACCATTAAATGAAGAAAGAGTATACTATATCAGAAAAGAACTTGGTATGCTATGTGCTCCAAATTGATGATTATATGCCATACTAACCATGCCTGTTCAATATATTTCAAATGCTTTTCATGCTTTAAATTGATGTATGAAAAGTGTCGACTCATTATTGAAAAGAGTCGACACATGTGTGAATGACTTGACTAAAGCTATCTAGTATTGACACTGTTGGCAAAGAGTATTGACTCAACCTATATAGTGTGGACTCATATTCGACTTCCAGCTCTCGGTAAATTTGGGTTGACTTAATTCTCAAAATGTGTCGACTCAACTAGCCGAAAGTGTCGACACAATTGAAAATGTTAACATAATTCCTGTCTTTTGGACACCCCCATACGCAAAGAAACGTGTCGACACAAATCTTTTGTCTATATAAAGGCACTGGTCCCACACCTAACGCATCATTTCGTCTCTCCCTCTCTACAAAAATAGTTCGTCTCCCGCGTCTTTTCATCTTCCCTCTCTTCAAAAAATAGAGTCGACCCCTTCTCCTCCCTCAATTTCCCCCGATTCTCAACCTCCATCTCAATGACCACCCGAATGATGTAAAATGGTAGCAAGAGGCAAGATGAAGGCCCTTCAAACCCTAGGGCTCAAAAGAAGAAGAAATCGACGACGACGACAGCGATAACAACCTCAACGATTGGAATAGCTAAATCCTTGAACTTCTAGTCTAACAAATTTCAGAACTTGTACTTTCAATCCTTCATGAATCGAAAGGTAATACCCGGACGTTCTATTGATTTTTAGTTTTTCAATTCCATTGAAATGCATTTCAAAGTCTTGTTTTCTGATCTCAGTTCAGAAAAACTTCTTTAAATTCAATACCCTCATTATCCAACTTTAGTATACTCTTTTATACGCATATTCACATATCCTCGATCCCGGGGAATACCATTACCACTTGGGTAAATGGTACTGAAATAAAACTGACCTCTAGTGTTCTTAATGAGATTCTTGGTGTTCCCAAGAGTGACATATTTGTCACGTGCAAAGTGAATAAGAGAACCATCAAAATTGAAGGTTTCTCCTTTGACGATGCCGTGAAACAAATATTCGAGGTTGAGGAAGTTGATCCCACAAAACGCTTGGAGGTGAACTCTCTGAAGCCTAAGATACGTATCTTCCATCACATGGTCAATCACATCTTTCTACCCCAGTTAGGAAAATTCGATGATATCACTTACATGCACGTCTTTGTTATGTGGTGCATCATTGAAAAGAAAAATCTAGATCTTAGCTTTTTCTTCATTTCTGGCATGCTTCAATCACATGGCAAGTCTAATTCCTCTCTCCCCCATGCAATATTTTTAACAAATATTTTTTGACACTTCGGTGTTGTTCTTTCTGCTAAAAAGTTTGTTCCCTTTTCAAAACATGACCTTTATGGGCCATCCACTCTCAAACATATGCAAATTTCTAAAGTTGACGGTGTGTGGACTACCTGGCATGGTGGACCCTTTGTCACCAGAAATCCTTCTGCTTATCATGACTTTTCTCCTATTCTAGTAGATTTTGGATCTCTTGTTCCTCCATCCATCAGGGTGTGGCGCCGGGATTTTAGAAATGGTCAAAAATAAGAAAATTCAAATATGTTTGAAAAATATTTTAACACCTTGAAAGTCGAATTTTGAAAATCCCTTTTTGTTAAAAATAGAGTCACTACTTAGTTTTTGGGAAAAACTAACAAAAATAAAAATGGCTACTGATCTTTAAAATGTTTAACTAGAGAAAAAGGGTTTGGAGGCTAAGGTATGAATTGGAAAAGGTGTTAGGCACCTCGTTCTCCCAACTATAAAGTTGGCCTCTACTAATCATCATTAATTCTTTAATAAGATTTCTCAAATGCATGCAAACAAAGAAAATAGAAGCAAAAAAAAACATCTAAAATCAAATATGAAAAATACATAGCATAGGTATATAGGACGTCAAATAAACCAAGTATTAAAAAGAAAAATTCTAAGTCATATGGCATGCAATTTCAACTAAAAGATACATGGAACACCACATGTGATACTACTAAAATAAACCAACTATCATGATTTTGCATAAAAGAACAAATATATACTAGAAATCACCTAAACATGGTTTGCTACAAAATAAGCTATACTTTTCTAAACACAATTTTAAAGAAATTAACTAAAATATGCATATTATTGAAGCAAACTAGGTTAGCATTAACACAGCAAATTAATAAAAGAAATAAAAGATGCATAAAATGTGAGACCCGGAACCTTGTTCTTTTATGTTGTTTATATATTTGATGTTCTCGTTTCAGTATATGAATAGCATCGTTGCATGATTTATGCTTTTAAGTTGTAGAACAGCATGTGTAAATGTGTTTTACACTTTCCCAGACCTTGTTTAGGTTGGTTGGGTTGGTTTTTGAGCCTTAAAATAGTAGCAAATTCCACTACGCCTCT
>JAUMHN010440797.1:0-34943 GCA_032360265.1 Heliamphora ciliata
AGAACACTTGCAAAAAACAATAGCAAGTAATGTAAACACCCTGTTTGGTTGCCAGGAAAACGCAGAAAAGGGAAGAAAACTGGCTTGGAGCGAATTATTCTCAAGTTTAAAGGGAATCGGAGTCCTTACGAGAGATTGAACGAAGGCGAGCAATTAAACTAAATGCGATTGATTTTGAAATCACGGAACTCAAAAGCGACCTGAGTAGCTCTCTCTCTCTCTCTCTCTCATCTGAGTTTGGAGAGAAATGAGAAAGCATTGACAGGTAAGGCCGCGAGAGAGACGAAAAGGAGAAGGCGACAGGGCCAGGGCATACGCGCTTTTCTCTCTCGCAAACCCTAGAACTCGAAAAGGCCCACTCTGTTTCTCTCTCTACTTTCAGATCTGGTCGAAAAATTAGATTTTATATACATACGGAGGAGGAGAAGGGAATCGAAAATGCCTTCGATTTCGGTATGGAACGGTGGAGGCCGGCGGCGGTGTGGAACGAGGAGGCCTGCAGCGGCGTGGCTTGAGGAGGCCGACGGTGACATGGCTTGATTGAGGTAGGCGGCGGCGTGGCTTGAGGAGGCCGGCGGCGGCGTGGTCGCTGCTAGGAGGGTTTGGGATATGCCACAGGGTTTGCTGTGAGCTCAAGTTTTGATATGAATAACATCAAAGCTGCTAAGTTAAGTGCCAGAGGGTTTTGGGCGGGAATATGTTAAGTGCAATTTTGTTTTGGGAGGAATATGTTGAGCTAAAACTAAGTTGTTTTGGTTTTATTTATTAACAAAGTGTTTAATTTAACTAAGAACAAAGTATTTAATTTAACTAAGTGTTTACTATATAAAATTTAATTTTTTTGTAAATTATTAAACTTATTTTAATATTAAATTTAAAAATAATGAAATGAGTTAGCTAATAATTCAAATATTCATAAAATCTTGTTTAAAATTTAAAATAAGGAATAAAAAAATTATATGTTTTAATTTGAGAATATGAAAATTTCAAAAAAAATACGTGTTACAAAAAATTCAATTAAATCCGCTAAGAAAAAGCGTGCTGTTAAAAAAAACTAAATTGCTAAAAAATCTTGTACTGAGAAATTTCTAGATTAAATTCACCGTGAACAGAGAAAATATTAATCGTTCTTTACTCTGGTACATCGACTAGCACCGTCGACCCTTAATTTTTTCCTCTTCTCCAACCCTAGCGCTGTTAAGTACTCCTTTTCTCGTCGGCGTGGAGGATATTATCAGTGAAGCTGACGATTGAGAAGATGATAACTCTATTGCCTTATCAATTCGATTCATGGACATCTTGATATGACGAGTGGAAGAGTTTTGATTCAAGTTTTGTTAGAGACTACGCAAAGACGATAATTAAGAAAATTTCGACCTAGTGGAGATGTTGTGACTCAAGAAGTGTTTTTTAGAGCAGGCATTGTTTGGGATAAATACGATGAATTTAAAAAAAAAATTAAAAAATTTCGGCTTGTCTTGAATAAGGGAATTAAAAAGGTACAATTTAATATATATGTGTCCAAATAATAAAAATAAAGTTCATAAAAATAAAATAAGAAAAATTATTTAATTTTTTTATTTTTTCATTTTTTCATTTTTTGATGAAGATTTTTATCATTACGTTTCGTCTCGATAAAAAAAGTTAAAAAATTTAAAAATATGATTAAAAGATAAAGAAAATATTAAAAACGAAAATAAGCAAAATAAACTAAGAATAGATTATGATTAACTGGGTCACATTGCGCTTGAGTGATAGTAACCAATTTGTCAAAGTAAATATCTTATTAGATATAAAATAATAAGTGACGAAAATGAGACAAGTAGGACTAAATCTTTTAAAAGTCTTTCAAATGTACTAATAATTAATTAATCCATAAATTTATAGACTGATAAAGAATGAAAATAAATATTTTATATTTTACAATATATTTTATTATTATTTTGGATTTTTTCTACTCAAGTTAATTTCATTTCAAGTATAAAGTAAATATTTATATTTCTTATATTTAAGAATAGATTTGGGTTGAGAAAAAAATAAATTAGTTTTAATTTTTATTTTATTGTAATGTGAGAAAATAATATTAAAATAAAAAATAAGCTTTTACTAGCAAGACATTTTTCTCCATTAAATTTAAAAGTGAAGGGACTATGTTCGTAAAAATAAATAACTAAATTAATAAGTCATGCATAAAAAGTGCAAAAATGAATTTTTTCCTTTTGCGACTATGTGACTCCCGTTGCAAATAATTTGTCACAAATAATATGTTTTGAGATGGCCGGTTTCCTGGTGGCAAATAATGCTTCTTTTGCGACGGTAATTGCACCATCGCTACAGTTTGGTAGCAAAAAAAAAAACTTGTTACGACAGGAGAACGTATCGTCGCTAAAGAGAGTTATTGCGATGGCAAATACGCCGTCGCTAATACGTTGGTTGCAAAAGACTACTTTTCTAGTAATGATAAAAAGAAATGTGAAACTAACCTGATTACTCAAAGAGAGAGAAAATGGAGATAGAAAGACCGAGAATCCAAACAGAATACTTGGATCGCTATAACCCGGGTGAAGCCTCAAGTTAGGGAGATGTGCTTCAACGATCTAATCCTCGATCAATGATCCAATCCAATGTAAGGGTAAGTTGAGAATTCAGCAGGGTTTCGGTATTAATGATTAGTCTCTCGATGCTTCGGTAGGGTGTCAGTGTTGGGATTCGTACTCTCTCGGTACTTCGGCAGGATATCTCTCACTCTAAATTCTATGTCCTCAAAAACTTATAAGGGGTACGGTATTTATAGAATTCTTCAACCAATGAAATGTTGACACATTTTGGGATACGTCAGGCCATTTGGAGTTAGCAGTCGCCATATACGGAGTGGGCGGTCGCCACAAAAAAATAAGTTTCCAAGTGTTTCTTATGGCAGTCGCCACTATGCAAGTTGGCGGCCCAATGGTTGGAGTTGGTGGTTGCAATAATGCAATGTAGCAGCTCAGGTTGGAGTGGGTTTGGCCGACACAATGCAAGGTGGTGGTCGGCACAATGCAAGGTGGCGGCTCTAGGTTCAAGTTAGCAGTTAGAGGTTTGGACATTGTGGGTTCACTGGTTCAAAGATTTGGCTTACTTGACTTGGATACTAAGCTTGGATCATTCTTCAAGGATCATTTGGAAGCACCATTCTCTCTATTTTCATTATCGGATTCACCAAAATCAACCTAAGATTAGCAAGGTCAAACTGGGGTATCTACAGTTGCCCTTATTTGATATAACTTACATAGTAACGCGTGATGCAAGTTATATCAAAGATTCAGAGACAACAACCATTTGACTGAGCCGTTAATCTTAGGCCACAAACACACAAGTATGCATATGATGTTAGTCGTACTCGAATTTTCATTTTTAGTTGCGTACGTACCCCTTTGCTAAGGATCAGACCAAAATATAGTTTTTGAGGAAAATGTATAAATGCAAGATACTAAACATGATGCAGACACTGGTATGATCAAACAATTTTTAAAGATCGAGTCAAGATCTAAAGGGAGCACAAACAAACAACAAGTCAAAGATCGAATTAAGATTTAAGAACTCAGCTAGGGATAAAATAACTAAAAGGATCGAGTCAAGATCCTAGAGATTATCTTAACTGGGAAAACAATAATAAATTAATAGGTCGAGTCAAGACCTAAAAACTCATAACGATAACGGTATAAGGATGACTAAAAAGTCGAGTCTAGACTTTAAAATTATCCTTAAAGGAGAGAACCATCAATGAATAAATCGGGTCATGACCAAGAAATTCGGGACAGGCACAGGACAAAAATAATTAAAAGTCGAGTCAAGGCTTAAAAACTTGGGACGAACACGAGATTAAAAAGTCGAGTCAAAACTTTTAAAATTATATTAAACTTCCAAAAACAACCAAACAAACACATCATAGGGGCATTAAAAATACATAAGAAACAATCATGACATAGGTGCCTAGGGAGCAGGGTTTGGGAAACCTAAGACGCCTTCTGAACTTAGGGTGCCTGAGGAGCAGGGGTTGAAAGATAGGATACCTAGCACACTAGGGCTTGGAACAAAGGATGCCTAGCACACTAGGGCTTGAAAAACCTAAGACACCTTCTGGACTTAGGACCTAGACGCCTTATGGACTAGGGTTTAGAGAAAACCTAAGACACCTTCTGGACTTAGGACCTAGACGCCTTATGCACTAAGATTTAGAGAAAATCTAAGACACTTTATGCACTTAGGACCTAGACACCTTATAGACTAGAATATTGGAGAGGACCTAAGGATTCTCATACACACACGAACCTAGGATTTGAAAGATTTGCCTAGCTCACCAGGGCTTAGGGTGCCTAGTCTTCTAGGACTTGAAAGAACCGAAGGATCGTTACACACGCACGAACCTAGTGTTAAAAAGATTTTTCTAGCACACCAGGACTTAGGGTGCCTAGTCTTCTAGGGCTTGAGAAACCTAAGACGCCTTCTGGACTTAGGGTTTGAAGAAAAACCTGAGACACCTTCTGGACTTTGGACCTAGTCACCTTATGGACTAGGGTTTGGAGAAAACCTAAGACACATTCTGGACTTAGGACCTAGACACCTTATGGAATAGGATTTGGAGAAAAACCTAAGATACTTTTTGCACTTAGGACCTAGACACCTTATAGACTAGCGTTCCAAACCTAAGATACCTTTTGGACTTGAGACCTAGACGTCTTATGGACTAGGATTTTGGATAGAACCTAAGGATCGTCACACAGACACGAACCTAGGGTTTAAAAGATTTTCCTGGCTCACTAGGGCTTAGGGTGCCTAGTCTTCTGGGGTTGAAAGAACCGAATGATGGTTACACACACACGAACCTAGGGTTAAAAAGATTTTTCTAGCGCACCAGGGCTTAGGGTGCCTAGTCTTCTAGGGCTTGAGAAACCTAAGACGCCTTCTGGACTTAGGGTTTGGAGAAAAACCTGAGACACCTTTTGGACTTTGGACTTAGTCGCCTTATGGACTAGGGTTTGGAGAAAACCTAAGACACTTTCTGGACTTAAGACCTAGACACCTTATGGAATAGGATTTGGAGAAAAACCTAAGACACTTTTTGGATTTAGGACCTAGACACCTTATGAACTAGGGTTTGAAAGGAACCTAAGATACATTTTGGACTTGAGACCTAGACGTCTTATGGACTAAGATTTTGGATAGAACCTAAGGATCGTCACACATACACGAACCTAGGATTTGAAAGATTTTCCTGGCTTACTAAGGCTATGGGTGCCTAGTCTTCTAAGGCTTGAAAGAACTGAAGAATGGTTACACACACACGAACCTAGGGTTAAAAATATTTACCAGGCGCACTAGAGCTTATGATGCTTAGTCTTCTAGGGATTGAGAAACCTAAGATGCCTTCTGGACTTAGGGTTTGGAGAAAAACCTAAGGCACCTTCTAGACTTAGGACCTAGATGCCTTATGGTCTAGGGTTTGGAGAAAAATCTAAGACACCTTCTGGACTTAGGACCTAGACACCTTATGGACTAGGGTTTAGAGAAAACCTAAGATACCTTCTAGACTTAAGACCTAGACGCCTTATAGACTGGGGTTTAAAAAAAATCTAAGACACCTTCTAGACTTAGGACTTAGACGCCTTATGGACTAGGGTTTGGAGAAAAGCTAAGATACTTTCTAGACCTAGGACCTAGATGCCTTATGGACTAGGGTTTGGAGAAAAACCTAAGACACCTTCTGGACTTAGGACCTAGACTCCTTATGGACTAGGGTTTGGAGAAAACCTAAGACACCTTCTAGACTTAGGACCTAGACGCCTTATGCACTAGTATTTAAAGAAAATCTAAGACACCTTCTAGACTTAAGACCTAGACGCCTTATGGATTAGGGCTTGGAGAAAATCTAAAACACCTTCTGAACTTAGGATCTAAACGCCTCATGGACTAGGGTTTGGAGAAAACCTAAGCCACCTTCTGGACTTAGAACATAGACGCCTTATAGACTTGGATTTGGAAGAGGGTGCCTAGTGCACTAGGGCTTGAATCAACGAGCTGTTGCTGAGGGCTGCTACATAGCTTTGGGGATCCACAGGCTCATGTTTTCCACTTTGGCCATGATGAGTAATACCTCACTGTAGAGGAGTTCACCATCATTCTTAATCTCGTTCCATGGGAGTTCATAGCAATACCTTCCATGTTCATCTTTGTGAAGAAGTAGATCATGCATCCTTGTGGTCTGACTGGCCAAGAGGTTTCTTTCTTCACTTATAGGGATTCACTGGACATAGATTCTGCTCTACCGGTGCCCTTGGTGACTTCAGCTTTTAGTTGTGGGCCGTTATGTTTTGTGTATCTGTCTACTTGCTCGGTATCTTCTTGTTTCTTGTGACGGCCGGGTTAACACTATTCTGGTGGACATTGCTGAGCATATAAGGGTAGAGAAGGACTCTGTGCCCCTAGTTTTGGTTGAGACCCTAATTGGTCTAGATGCAATCCATCGGGATGTAATTACGTCCTTTGCCGGTAGTTCTCTACTTCTCCAAGTAAAACTCAAATATCTCATTTTTTGCTCTTCTCTCATTTTGTCGATTTTTTTCAATTTTTACTTCTCTTTTCTCTTTTGCTGATTTCTCTCAGATTTTACAGCTCTTCTCTCTTTTTTCCATTATCTCTCTTTATTTTTTCATATATCTCTCCTTTTGCTGATTTCTCTCTAGTTTTACCAAATTTTTCTCTTTTCAGATCTGGCTAATAGAGAAGGTAAATTTTTTACAAAAATTGGCTTTGGATGGGCACAACGCTGCTGCCTTTGTCTATCGTCCTTTTTACTCGATATGCACTACCGAGGTGGCTTGGAGATAGTATCTTTCTTCATTGACTGGAAGATATATCACTTGGTAGTACTCCTAGTGGCAGATCCCTTTTATGACGTTGACCACTATGAACTATCTAGAGTCATGCTAATTGGTCAGTAACTGTCTACCTTCTACTATCCACACGGGATCATGAGGTAGTTCGGTCGAGGTCAAATCATATTTCATGGCGTACGGGATCATATGTATTCATCTTCACTTTAGGCCCCATTTTTAGCGCAGTATCAGGAGGCCTAGCCATCTCGTTCACTGATGGAGATGCAAGAGCTGTCCCACACTGAGTTCCCCAAAGAGTACAAGGTGTGGTTAGTTCAGAAAAAAGAGAGCAAAAACAAAAAAAGAGGGAGAAGAATAAGTAGCAAAGAGAAGGAAGATCTGAGAGATTTATTTTGCTTTTAGAATTTTATAACTTTCTTCTTTATTTAGAGTTTGGGACTTGCGTGCTCACCCTTTATTTTCAAAACCCTGTAAATGCAGCAGAAGTAATGAAAATCTCATGTTTATCTGAAAAAGGTTCTCAATTATTTAAAGTTTTTCGATTCTCGCAATTAAACGATTTTACTATCAAAACTCAAAGATAAATTTGCACTGATCATTACTCGGATTCAATGATAGCTAAAATAAAGAAGGTGGTCGGACTTCTTAAAAGAAGCTGCCAACGTATCATAAGAAAATGGAATCAGGCCACGACGCAGTTTTAGCTCAGTTCACTCTCGGGTATTAACACTCTTCTTTTATGATGCTCTAACTTTTGCCAAGGTGACCCTTTCGGGTTTTCGTCCTTGCGGGCTGCTCTAACTTTTTCCTGGGCCGTCTTGTTGATTTTTAACCCAACAATCTTTTCTTCTTATTTTATTTTTCTCTCAAGAATAGTACTTTTTGAGCTGGTCTAAGTTAATCGGAGTAGAAAACATGTTATCATCCAAATCTATGATGATTACAGAACCACCGGTCATAATAGTCTTGATCAAATACGGCCTGACTCAATTTGGCTTGAACTTTTCCCTAGGATAAAAAAATAGGAGCCTTGATTTCCTTAAGAACCAAGTCACCTTCTCTCAGGTTTCGAGTCTTGACTTTTTTATTGAACTCTTTGGCTATCCTCTTTTGATACCCTTGTATATGGAACAGAGTTTGCAGTCTTCTTTTATCAAATAAGAGAAGCACTTCTATCTGATTCCTTTGCCATTCTTTTGCGGGTTGAGCCACGTCTTATGCTTCTTCATCCTTTTAAAGAATTTCTGTAGTATTATGATATAACCGTCTTGATCTTTGGACTTAACAATCATGTCACCCACATACACCTTGATGTCTTTATGTATCATATCATGCCACATGGTAGTGGCAGCACTTTGGTAGGTTACCCCTGGTATTACGCGATAGTAGTAGGTGCGCCATGGTGTTGTGAATGCCGTCTTTTTTTTGTCTCTGGTGTCCATTAGAATCTGATTGTATCCGGAGAAACCATCCATGAATGATAAGAGGACGTGCCACGCTGTACTATCCACCTAGACGTCAATGTGCGGCAGTGGAAAGTCGTCCTTCGGACTAGCCGTATTGAGATTTCGTCCATCATTTTTAAGATCGGCACACTATTGGCCACCCACTTCGGATACTCGATTACCATAAGAAATCTAGCGTTGATCTGCTTGGTGACTTCTTCTTTGATCTTTAGAGCCCATTTTGGCCATATCCTTCTCAATTTCTGTTTGACCGATTTGGTATCGGAATACAAAGGGATATAGTGTTGGACAATATCGAAATTAATTCTGGGTGTATCCTCGTATGAGCATGTAAAAATATCTTTGAATTCTTTTAATAAAGTCATTAATCGACTGAAAATAAAGAAGAACTAATTTGGACAATTTGTGGGTTAATTTCATTACCCAGATTTATTAACAAAGTTTCTTCAATTATTGGTTGGACACGCATTTCTTCTTCTTTTTTTATTAAAGCTTTTAATTCTTCGGGGACATCCCCTTCGAATTCAAAATCATTAGAAAGCGTATAAAATAAATAAAGCAAAGAAAAATAATCAGAACCTTCGTTTATTTCATTGCTATCAAAGAGAGTAGGGATTACAAAATCAAAAGCAAAAGAAGAGAGTGCACGATAGACGTGCCCTCGAACTCGACATCCAACTGATCAGAACAAATTTTTTTTTACAAAACTCAAACTCTGACTTAAGACTTGAATCATGCAAATTATAAGAATCTAAAAATCAGCTGTGACATTCTGTGCAGATGGAGGTGGGATGACCTTATTGTCAATGAGATCCTGAATGTCATGGCGAATGACCTTAGTTGTCGGTTGGGTGTCTGTGGCTCTAGTGGTATAAGCAATATTGGGTGGGATCGTAGCGTAGTGGTAGAGGGTTAGGAGGCGACATTGGATCAAGAAGCATTATCAGCCCTTTCTCGACAAGTTGATTCAGGGCCGTGGTTAGAGAGATATTAAGGGGAGTGAAAACCCTCCTTTGCATTTTCGGCTTCGACAGCTGGTTGTTTCTGGGAGAAGGTGATGAAGGTGAAGAATTCAGTCGATCTGATTTGAAGTATAGAAAATTCACCTCGTTAAAGCGAGATGTAGGATTAATGGAAGAGGTGGGATGGTTTTGGTTGTTGAATGGGTAAGGTCTTCTTGGCTTTTGGCTCGACTCGGCCTCTTTGATATCACCAGACTGGATTACATCTTCTATCTGAACCCCAGCATCAAATAACTGCTCGAATGTGGAGAGCGACTGTGTAATCAAATAACGCTTTAGAAGAGATTAGAGATTCTTGACTAGAATCCTCACCTGTTCCTTTTCTGTTGGTCGGTTTGTTATTTTAGCCGTCTTTTCCCTCCACATGGTCAGAAAGTTCACAAATGACTCTCTACTTTCTTAACGAGTGGTCTCCAGCTCTCGAGTGGTCACGTCCAGCTAGACATTATAACCGTACTGGCTGACAAATGCCATAGCTATGTCCTCTCAGGTTCTGGTCTTTGCTACATCGAGGGAGAGGAACCATTTTTGGGCTGCCTCAAAAAGAGATCGGTGAAATAGTTAGGCCTTCAACAGGTCATCAATTCCCATTGGCGACGGGGTTCCAACATAAATTCAGAGATGAATTATGGGATCTTTAGTTCTGTCGAATGTTTCCATGTCGGGCATTTTAAACTTATCCGGGAGCTTGGCGCTTGGAAACAGGCAGAGTTCCCCTACGTCGAGCATATATTTCGTGACTCCCTTGGCCTTTCTAAGGACCTTCTCTATCCAGTCGATCTTCTCAGCCAATGTAGATTCTCTAGACTGAGCAGCGTTTTCTTTCTCAACTATCACCTGATTGTTATCCTAAAAGTCTTTCCCATTGCCATTTGGATCATTCAGTTGTTCATTCACTCTCGACAGATGGGCCTAAATTACCCGAATCTGTGCTGGGCATTGCATCTGAGTTTGGGTTTGCTGCTCAACGACTCTTTATGTATCAGTAATTGCCTTCATCAGGGCTGACAAATTTAGCTCGTTCTCGGCCATCTCAAACTGTTCTACTATCTGTTCTAGAATTTTATAAAGTCTCCCAATTACTAATCTAGCCCAAACACGTGCAGGACATAACTCCTCCGACCCAATGATCTAAAGCTCAAACAAACCTAGTAACCCCAAAAGTAGAATAGCTAGTATTAGAAACTCCCCGAAAAGAATCCCGATGATAGATGGCGAGCATTCTAGTCACAAAATAGCTGACCATAAGCAAAAACAACCATCAAAATGGAAACATGCCCTGGTTGGACCCATACTGACAGAAACCAAGAAGCATAGCAATTGGGAACCCCAAAGCAGAACTCGAGAACCAGCTAGTTTTCGGGAGAAAGGTTTAACCAAAGGTTCTAAAAGAGAAAACGGGTAGCATTTTAGTATGAAAATATATCTAAACCAAACGAGACCTCAAGGCAAGAACCTGAGTAGGAGCTCGGAAAAGCAAGCCCAAATGATACCAAGGGTATAAACCAACAAGGAAGGAAAAACTCGAAAGGGAAAAAACTATCCTAAACCATCAATGAGGCATAAGCCAACAATTGGGGCAGAACTCGAGATTTTAAACCAACCGATCAAAAATTAGGCAACAACCCGAGAGGAAAACTATTTAAAATGAAGGAACACCGGAAGAAGACCCGGGTCGAAACTTGGGAGAGAAACTATCCTAATCCAAACAAACAAACAAAGGTCCTACACAAATACAAACAAAACATACAATTAAAGAAAACAAATATTCCTAACGGGTCAATACCTAATGATGGGTTTTAAGCAATTATATGCAGAAAAGGCTGGTTTTGATCAATGATCAAGGTACCTTCTGAATAGAGATGAGTATATACCTCCCATACCTGGTGTGGTGCAGGACATGGTCAAGCAGTACGCACGAACTCTTTTATTACACCTATGAAAGCGTCCAGCCAGTAAGGCTTGTCCATCTTCCCAACATAGCCCCGAGACAGTAAATTGACTGGGGTATCGGGTCGACCAGATAGTGGGTTGAGAATAATGCAAATGTGTGCGAGAATGCAAATGAGAAATTCTTATTAAGAACCAATAATGTTTTCAAGTCTAGCCCTCTTATTTGATTTTGTAAACCAGTTCCAAGCGGAAGCGTTAGAAAATACTGTAACTCCCAGATTTGGGGTTTTTGAGTTCAAAAATATGGGATTTCAAGAAATGTTTAGAAAATATTTTAACACCTTGAAAACTAATTTTTGAAAATCCCTGTTTGTTGAAAATGGAGTCGCCACTTGGTTTTTGAGAAATATCAAGAAAAATAAAAATAGGCTACTGATCTTTAAAATGTTAACCAGAGAAAATAAAAGTCTAGGGGCTAAGGTACGAATCGGGAAAGGTGTTAGGCACCTCGTTCGCCCAACCGTGAGGTTGGCCCTCTATTAATCATCATTGGTTCTTAATTAAATTTCTCAAATGTATGCAAATACAGAAAATAGAGGCGAAGAGGGAACATACAAAATCAAATAAGAAAAATACATAACATATGTATATAGAACGCCAAATCAAAGCAAATAGTAAAAGAAAATCTTAGATCTCACGGTATGCAATTTCTAGTTAAAGAATTAATGGAGCAAATCCACATGCAATGTTATTAAAATAATCTCAATTAGTATGATTCAAATAAAAATAACAAAGATATACTAAAAAGTCTATAAATATAAACTATACTAAAAATAAATATGAATTTGCTAACAACATTATCAAGCAACCTAAATAACCTAAATGAAAGCAACTAATCATACTAAACATGTATTTTATCAAATAGCCTAAAATTACACTAACATGATTTTAAACAAAGATAATTAAGGCATACTTTCTAAATGGTAACTATCAAGTTAGTCATTAACTAAAAATAAAAGAAAAGAACAATAAAAGAAATACTATGAAAGAAAAATTAAGTTAATATTAAAGATTTGGTGAATTTTGAGGTTAACAAAAAAAAAATAAAAGAAATACTATGAAAGGAAAATTAAACTAATATTAAAGATTTGGTAAATTTTGAGGTTAACAAAATAAAAAAAATACTATGAAAGAAAAATTAAACTAACATTAAAAGATTAAGAAAAGAAAAATAAAAGAGATATTATTAAGAAAAATTAAACTAACAGTAAAAGAAAAATAGCAAATATAAATAATGGCTATTACATAGTAATATAACAGCCGTTTAACTAAGAAGTATAAAATATGGGTATAATATTGATAATTACAACCATATGAATGTTAGTGTATTGAATATGACAATAACGACGTCGTGAGTCGCAATTGCCAATCATGTCAGCACTATTTAATGAATCAATGAAAAGTAACAATGTGCTAAGTGTAAATATGCTTATGTAAACAAGGTAAACTCACTTAATTAACTAAATTTATATCTAAATATGCTTATCACAATTAATTAGATGCTCACAATTAAATCAAACAAAATAGAAAAATTTAATCAACTATGCAAGTGGTACTAGTAAAGCATGTGGAATAAAAAGAAATGTGAAGCTAACCCGATCACTTCAAGAGAGAGAAAATAGAGATAGAAAGACCAGGGATCCAAATAAAATACCCGGATCGCTATAACCCGGTGAAGCCTCAAGTCAGGGTGATGTGCTTCAACGATTCAATCTTCGATCAATGATCCAATCCAATGTAAGGGTAAGTCGAGAATTCAGTAGGGTTTCTGCATTGATGATCAGTCTCTCGATGCTTCGGCAGGATGTCGGTGTCGAGATTCGTATTCTCTCGATTCTTCGATAGGATATCTCTCACTGTAAATTCTGTGTCCTGAAAAATGTACCAAGGATATGGTATTTATAGAATTCTTCAACCAATGAAATATTGACACGTTTTGAAACATGTTAGGACATTTGGAGTTGGTGGTCGGCATATACGAAGTGGCCGGTTGCTACATAAAAATAAGTTTTCAAGGGTTTCTTATGGCTGTCGCCACTATGCAAGTTGGCGGTCCCATGGCTGGAGTTGGCGGTGGCAACAATGCAAGGTGGCGGTCGCCACAATGTAAGGTGGCAGCTCAGGTTGGAGTGTGTTTGGCTGCCATAATGCAAGGTGGCAGTCGCCACAATACAAGGTGGCGGTCACTACAATACAAGGTGGTGGTTCTAGGTTTAAGTTGGTGGCTAGAGGTTTGGACATTGTGGGTTCATTGGTTCAAAGATTTGACTTACATGGCTTGGATACTGAGCTTGAATCATTTCTCGAGGATCGTTTAGAAGCACCGTTCTCTCTATTTTTATCATCGGATTCACTCATATCAACCTAAGATTGGCATGGTCAAATTGGGGTGCCTATTGGTATCGTCAATCCCAATCATTCGGGACGTGAATTCTTTCAATAATTAATATTCACCATATAATTAATATCGTTGTCCAACTCACTGAGATTATAGACCCGTAAAAGATTGCACCCTTTAATGAATCAAAATAACGAATATTAAATATACGTAAATAATTAATTATTTCGGGATTAAAAGCATAAGTATTTATAATAACCATAGGGTGTGAATTAATTTATATAATCAGTATAAAATTAATTACTGCAATGTGGTCTTATTTAATACACATAAAGTGTACTAGCACAGCGAATTAGAACAATAGACAACGTTATTATCTATTTCCCGTAACAAAGACAGATCTTTTAAAATTCTGTGCTACAGTCATATTGATGGTTTGTCCAATTCTATCTAAACTATAAATCAAAAACTTATATTCCACGAGAACTTTTAATCTGGTCTTCCGTGTGTAAGCCGAACTCTACACACCAGATTAAATACTATGTAGAATAAAAGACATCCATGCACGATATTAAATAAATAATGAAATATATACATTGCTCATTAAGATTCTCATAAAATAAAAAAACTAATTTTATTAAAAAAGTAGTAAAATTAAATACTAAAACCAAAACCATAGTTTTTAGTATACAACCCTAACAGTTTTTCACTTTTACTCTAAACTATGCTGCCAAACATCTGACTTTCATGCCCTCTACATGACTGTCAAAAGTCTTAGCCGGTAAGCTCATTGTAAAAGAATCTACAAGGTTGTTTCCTGATGCAATCTTGACCATGGCTACATCACCTCTCTATATGATCTCTCATATTGGGTAATATTCATTTTCGATGTGTTCTAACTCCAAGGTAAGCACATATCCCAAGGTAAATTTTCAAGAATCCTTATGTGACCGAATATCTGAGTCTCTGTACCCTAAAGGTATTAAACCATCTGCCTGGTAAACTAACATATAATTTTCAGTCCTTTTCAGGTACTTGATTATATATTTTACTGCTGTCCCTTGCTCCTGCCCCGGATTAGTCTAATATCTGCTAGCCATGCCAACGACAAAACAAATGTTAGGTCTAGTGTAAAGTATAGTATACATGAGGCTTCCTACTGTCGAAGCATAAGGAAGCGCCTTCATCTTCTCTATCTCATCAAGTGTCTTAGGACACTGATCCTTGAATCAAGTGATTCCATGTCTAAAAGGGATAAACCCTTTCTTAGAATCCTGCTTACTGTAGACACCCTAATTTGACCCCGCCATATCTTAGGCTTATCCAGTTAAGTTCGATGATAAAAACCAAGTTGGAATGATAACTCCGCACGATCGTCGGGAAGCAATCCAAGTCCAGTATTCTATAAAACCAAACCATAAGATCACATCTTTTGGACTTTGAGGCTGCAATCTTCAAAACCTTGCAACTTGGTTGTTCATTGGCCCACGTAATTCAACCGCAACCTTTTGAATCTCACGATCATTTGTTTGATTGTTGCGACTGCCATTTGAATCTCTTAGAAACCCTAACTTTTGTCACGGTCGCAACCTTTGAAGGTGGTGGCTGCAAGCTTTGTGAGCCCAGTCTAAGTATCGAACGTGGCAGCACCTCATTGGCTAACATACTCTATATAAACGTACTTTTGGTACGATTTCAGAGAACCTTTTTCTGACGTCAATATACTACCCCTTATCGAGTACTATTCCAAAGTACGCCAGTACTTTATTGCATTCCTAACTCACTCATTCATGTTACTGCTCGACTACGACTTGGTTATTGGATACTGAGTTTCTTTATGGGGGCTGAGATGGAGATTCCACATTCCACGACTCTAGGATTCATCTGAATAGTCGTGTATCAGGTATTCTGTTGGAACCCCGACATTTCTCTCCTCACACTTGCATGCTGTTTCTCTAATATTGCCATCGTTAGGTTTAATCATCACATGTTTAGTTGACAATTTTGACTTGTAGAATTGTGATCATGATTATTCTTTAGATTTGATGTCATTAGGTTTAATTGCTTTGTTCATATTTTTGAATGTCAATTTTGGAAGCATGCTTAGTTTTAAACAGTCTCAATTATGCTTTACCTGTACTGTACACTAGCACCTCAATACACTATCCATTAAAAACGTGCTTAACACCCGTGCCGTCGTAGCATCTAATTATTGTGGTCGTGACCAGAACGAACTGACATGCTTGCGGGTGTGCTTCTGTTATGCACGACCGTAATCTTTTTGGCCTTTTAATCTTGCAACCGTAACATTCATAAGTTACGGTCGCCACCTCTTTTTATTTTTAGTAAGTTTAAGCCTGTTCTAGTAGCTTGTTTTCGTTTATATAGTGTTCTGATTGACTACCAGTATGTGATTTGTAGAGTAGATCAATATGTTTAGGGCTTAGAAATCCTTAGGTTTATTTCTCTTTTGTTTAAATTCATGTTATACTTAGTTTAATTTTGACATGATTAGGGTTTACAAGCTTCATTTACATGATTTCATGCTTTGTATATCACATGCGGTTTGCTTCATGTATTCTTTAGCTAGAATTTGCATACCTTAGGATCTAGGTTCTTCTTTTACTTTTTGTTTGGTATTCTATATACCTATGCTATGTATTTTCATGATTTGATTTTGGATGTTTTCTCTTTATCCCTATTTTCTGTATTTGCATGCATTTGAGAAACAAAATTAAAGAACCAATGATGTTTAGTAGAGGCCAATCTTACGATTGGGCGAACGGGGTGCCTAATACCTTCTCCGATTCGTACCTTAGCTCTCAGACCCTTGTTTTCTCTATTTAACGTTTTCAAAGATCAGTGGCCCATTTTTGGTTTTCTTGGTTTTTCTCAAAAAATAAGTGGCGACTCCATTTTTCAATAAAAAATGGTTTTCAAGGTGCTAAAAGATTTTTAAATTAACTCTTGAATTTTTTATTTTCGTTTTGAAATAAAACCTTAAATCTCGGCGCCACATATACTAAAACAAGCATGGACTGTATCGATATAAGTAGCTTGTGATAAGCCCAACATCCTCTGTTACTGATCTTGTACAAGTTTGATCCCGATGATGTGACTGGTTTCTCCAAAGTCTTTCATATCGACTTGGCTAGATAACTATATTTTCACCGAAGATAACACACCCACATCATTTTTAATGAGTAAGATATCATCCACGTAAAGTACTAGAAACACCATCATGCTTCTTGTAGACACAGGACTCGTCAAGATTTTGATCAAAACTATAAGACTTAATGGCCTCATCAAACCGACTATTCCAAGACCTAGATGCCTGCTTAAATCTATAATTAGACCTCTTAAATTTGAACAACATGTGTTCCTGGCCCTCTGTTACGAAATCGTCTGATTGTACCATATGGATGCACTTGTCAAAACTTCCGTTAAGGAAAGCTGTCTTAACGTCCATTTGCTAAATTTTTAATCAAAATGAGCCACAATGGATAAGAGAATTCAGATAGACTTAAGTATGTCTACCGACGAAAATGTCTTCTCATAATTGATCTCTTCTTTCTAAGTAAACTCTTTTGCAACAAGCTTAGCTTTGATGATTTTCACCTTCCTGTCTGCTCCTATCTTCCTCTTATAGATCCACTTGCATTCGATGGGTTTTATCACTTCAGGTGGTTCTACAAGTTTTCAAATTTGATTAGAGTACATAGACTCCATCTCTGAATTCATAGCCCTTTGCCATAAATCTACATCTCTATCTTGGAGTATTTCGTTGTAGTTACAGGGTTCAGTTTTCAGTTCTTTCGGGATCTTGTAAAAAGACTCTCCCAAGAACATATACCGAGCAGGTTGATGAATAACCCTCCCATTACGATGAGGCACTACCTGCGTCTGTGTACTAGTAGTGACATGTTGTGTTGGTTCTGAACCCTGTGCACCATAATGCCCTGGTTGTGAAGCTGGCATGTTGATGGTAGCTTCAAGATCTGGTTCAAAATCCGCACTTGTCTCGATAATCCTCCCATTACGACGAGGCAATGGGATACCAGAGACCTGTGGCGCTTCTACTGTACTACTGGTATTAACTCTCAGCTCTTCTAGAATAATTCTACTTCTGGACTTGTGGTTCATTACATAGTCCTATTCCAAGAACCGGGTATTGGTACTGACAATAATCTTATGGTCCTTTAGACTATAAAATAAACAACCCTTCGTTCCATTGGGATACCCAACAAAGAAACAAACTTCCATCTTCGGTTCCAACTTATCTGCGTTCCCTTTCAACATGTGTGCTGGACACCCTAAAATTCGAATATGTCTTAGACTAGGCTTGCGCTCGGTCTACAATTTCGTGGCAGTAGAAGGTACTGATTTAAAAGGCATAAAGTTTAGAATATAAGTTGCCGTTTCTAATGCTAATTCCCAAAAGAATCAGGTAACTCCGAATAAATCATCATAGACCTTACCATCTCCATAAGAGTCCTATTCTTTTTTTCTGCTATGCTATTCTGCTGTGGAGTGGCAGGTGCAGTCAACTGGAACTTAATCCCTGTCTCTGATAAAAAATCCCAGAACTCTCCTAAGAGGTACTCGCCACCACGGTCGAACCGTAGGGTCTTGATACATTTATCCAGACGCTTCTTTGCTTCCCCCTTAAATTCTTTGAATTTCTCAAAGTATTCAGATTCACGGTGCATCAAATAAATGTACCCATACTTTGAGTAATCGTCGATAAAAGTGACAAAAGCCTTTATCTGAAAACGGCCTCTTGCCCATCTTTTCCTCTAAGTAGGACTTATAGACTAGAAGTGCCTTCACTTCAAATGAACTCAAAGGTCCATCTTCTACCAGTATATTTATCATTTTTAGATTAATATGACCTATGCGTAAGTGCCAAAGAAACACTTGATTCATCTTAGAAGGTTCATTTTTCTTAAATGGTAAATTAGATGTATTATTCAATTCATTCAATTGCATTGTAGAAGAGATTGGAGTAATAATATAAAGATCACACACCAATGTAAAAGAACAGATAAGTCGTTTATTATCCTTAATAACTACAGAGTTATTAAAATAAACCAAATATCCGTCTTTAATAAATCTATAAATAGAAATTTAATTTCTTCTAATGGACGGTACATAAAGACAATCTCTCAATATTAAAATTCGATTTTTACTAAAACTAAAAGTGACATCTCCCACTGCGACTGTTGCCACTCTTGTATTATTGCCCATGTGTAGGTAAATTTTTCAATCACTAAGTTGTCGAATTTTCTGAAATTCTTGTAATGAATTACAGACTTGATTAGTGGCTTCCATAGTTACACATCAGGTACTAGTAGATAACACGGCTAAATATATTTTTACAACCAGTGAACAGAAATTACCTTGATCGTTCAGCTTGCCAAGATAAACTGGACATTACTTTTTTCAGTGCCGTGTCTGGTTGTAGTAAAAATATTTGACTTTCGATTTTTTCACACAAGTCTATGGCCGACTAACTATTTTAGAAATCGTATCACCTTATTTCTGAACATTTTTATTCTTCTTGCTTTTTAGCTTAGAGGAAGAACCTTTTTTAAAAACAAACACATTTTCTAATTTCCTAAGAACACCATCGGTAGTTAAAGCTATATCTAGATTTTTTTTTCAGTTAACATAATTAGGACCCATAAGTTTGTTTTCTTTGAGTATAACCACAAGTTGATTGAAAGCCATTTTAATTTTGAGAATCACATAATTAAAACCATTAATTATGATGAGTAAAATTTTAAATTTTATTTTAAAATCTGTTCCCTCTACTATTTTAAAAAAAAATCGTTAGCAGCTTTGTACACTGTGAATAGCATGCCTCGATAGGAAGGACGTCTATGATTCATCTTTTGTCTAAACAGGCTAATTTTTATTAATTTTACTATCTAGACAATAAACCTTGCTAAGTAAAATTAGATAGCTGACGTAGTTTCGATGTTATAAGTAATAGTAGTGACTCAGATGGAGATGATACTATTATTTATAACTAAGTGTATACCATCACTTAATCTCGAATCAATCGCTTCGCAATGAACTCTTCAGATAAAGAAGTGATTTACATTAATAATTATTTAGAATTATCCCTAAAGGTAGTTCGTACCGGTAATTTCGTAATTAATTCTGTCTGATTGGAATGAAGGTTCTGGTGCCAACACATAAAATTAATTACATCACCTACAAACTAGTGATGAAAATCGCGAAATTTATCTGTGAGTAAATTCCCTTACCTACTTAGTTTTTAAAATATTTTGAAAGTTATAAAAAAAACTGTTTAATTAAAATAAATTTATAATTTTTGAAAACTACACGTTCCAAAAGATTTTAATTTTTAAATCATCTTTTCGTGTGTTTATATGTGTAACAAATAAAATTCTCAATTTCTATTTATTTAGAAAAGTAATTTTAAATAAGAACCAAGAATTTAATTTTATTTTTCGTTACATATATTTCAAAAAAAATAATTTATTAAAATTAAACTCCTTTTAATTAATTCAAAAATTGAAATTAACTGTTACGTTTTTTCAAGATATTCGATTTTTAAAAAACTCATCTTAAACGTGTTTTAATGTAACAAAATAAAATTCCTAAATTTTCTTAAAAAAAAAAATAATTTTAATTAAAAGAAATTTTCTTTTTTTTTTTGTTACAAAAAATAATTTCGAATTAACTAGAATTAATTAAAACTGAACAGAATAAATAAACCGAAATAAAAGCATCCACGCATTTAAATAAATAAATAAATAATACATTAAATTCCGACTTTCATGGCCTATCTAAAACTTTTTAGTTAAAGAGTTTATGTTCATTCAGAAAACCTACAATCTTATCAGAATAAAATTTTAATCTTCTAATTTTGTCAAAACTTTACAGCCAACCAAAAATCTTGAAATATCCAGCTTCTGCAAATCACAGTCCTATTAAAATACTGCTGCCGCTCTCGCTGCCTGACCATGCACCACCGTTGTCCCACCGTTCCGCGCCGCCGCGTGCCCCACACCATCCGCGCGCGCAGCGCACACTGCGCCGAACTTGGCTGTTGCGTTACGCCTATTTGCCGCAAAAAGGCTCGCTGCTCAATTGCCGCAGCTTTCTTGAATGGACCGTTTGGAATAATGATTGTCAGGTGCATTCCCATAACAAATTACCATGCATTTAAGCTTATCAAGTTAACCCACCATTTGGAATTCTAGAAGCCTTGATAATTCATTGAATTAATATTCACGCCATACGTGGCCTAGGCATGAGAATCCTTGATCATTACATTCTGGTGATTTGGAATATTCCACTGAATGGTAATCCTTAACAAACCTGAGGACCATTTGGTTTGGGATTATTTTGAGGCTTTGATTCCCTTGCTAACAAAATTCATGAACATGAATTATAACAGTTCATAAAATCCATTCCATGATTCATGACTTTTTGCTTTATCAAAAAGCCACCATGATCCACGTGTATTCCATGAGTCAAAGTGCATCCATGGTTCTTGAATACTTGAATTATAACCCACGTTAATTCCATGGCACCAAGGATTCTTGTGTGATCAAAAGTCCACTGTTTGAAGCAATTGAAATTGCCGCAACTTTATCATCATCTTTGTGAATATTGTTCGGTTGTTCTTCCACTGTTCTTTATTTTTTTATTACATAAAATAAAAAAAAATAAAATTACAAGAACTAAAAATCGAAAAAAATTTATTTTTATATTGATCCTATACCTACGCGGAGTTCACAATCAATCTACCACGATCAATTCTCGAGTTTAAAAAAAATTTAATTTAATCATCATCATTCAAACTATGCAATCAAACATGCAAAATAATGACCATTAAAAGTCGGGATTTGATTGTCTGCAAAATCAAGTTAGTAAAATCAAAATCTACCCAAAGTTATGATAAAAATCATACATAATCAAAGACGGCTCTGATACCAATTGTTAGGGTAAACTACTAAGATCCTAAGATTATATCTATAATTTTAGTCAAAAAATATTTGGATGGGCAAACACAGAAACAGGCTGCAGATTAAAACTTTTGATATAGAACAATCAAAATAAAACCTGGTAATACTCTCAAAGTTAGTTTTAGGATTATACATTTCGAAATCTAGTAGGATGATTTCAGTTTGTCACGACCCAAACCCAAATTGATGCAATTCCATGAAATTTTAGGTCATTTAAGCTCCCATTTTACACAATAAACTCACAAATTCATACCCAATAATTTTTCAAAACTCCAATTTCCTTAAAAAAAATTCAACTCAACCCATACACCTATCTAGTTTTCCACTTATACATGAAATCAAAAAGTTTTTACTCATATAAGCAAAATATCAACACAACTCAACACAAAACATATAAGATAATCTAAATCCTACCTCTTGAAGCTTTAACTCTTTGAAATCCACCCAAAGCACTGTGAGACCTTGACCCTTTTCAATTTTTGTAATGTTTAGACGTGTTGTTTATTGTTTTTACAGTAGCATGTTTATGCGCGTTTTAAGCATGTTCGAGCTTACAAATGCATGTTGGGTTGAATACTAGGTTCGTTGGGAGTTGTGTTGCGAGGTTTCAAAAAAAAAAATTATATATTTTCGTGGCCCATAAATATCTAGCTTTAGATATTTTGATGGAGATATTTTTCAAAACTTGGAGGCTAAGTTTCATTTTCCAAGCAAAAACCTCTGTCTTCTCTCTAGATTTTCTTGGGGCTCGGGTTTTGTTTTTGGTGAACGGGTAGCGGATCCTTGCTATCGGCATCAAGGGCTACGCGTTCATCCGGGCAGAATTTTGTTTCGACGAAATTTGATTTTTACGAAGTTTGAGGCTTCGAGTTTTTAACTCAACGAGGTAGGATCCTAGACTACCTTATCTTTAAAGGGTGCTACGTGTAATTATATGTGTTTTTACCGTTTAAAAATGCATGAAAAGTTAGTTTATGTTTAAAAAGTTGGATTTTTGGTTTAAAATCGCTTTTTGGTTGATTTTGGTTGGATGAGATGGGTTTTGAGGTGTTCCTTTCGGTGTATCTTTGTTATTTTTGGTTTGTGTATGTCCATGGGTTAAAAAAGAGGTGTTTGGATGGTTTAATTTGGGGCTGAGAAGTTGTTTGGGTAGCTTGGGTTTGTTTTTCATCATCGCCCTGTAGCCTGTTCTGAAATTTGAAAATTTTTCTTTTTGTTCGACACATTTTCTGTTTGTGTTGACACTTTTGCTGTTTGTGTCAACACCTTTCTGTTTGTGTCGACCCTTTTCATGCTGTTTGTGTTGACGCTTCAGTAGCTGTTTACGTTGAAGCTTTCTGTTCTTTTGTGTCGACACCATTTTCTGTTTGTGTCAACACCTTTTGCTATTGGTGTCGATACATTTTCCTTCTGTTGGTGTTGAGTATTCTGATGCTGTTTGTGTCGATACATTTTTTGTTTGTGTCGACACCTACACTGGTTGTGTTGACACATTTTTCTGTTTGTGTCGACACCTTTGCTGGTTGTGTTGACACCTTCGCTGGCTGTGTTGACACATTTTCTGTTTGTGTCGACACCTTCGATGGTTGTGTTAACACTTTTTCTGTTGGTGTCAACCCTTTTCTTCCTTGTGTGAGAAGAAGAGTTTTGAGATTAGGGTGAGTTCTAAGAGCCCTTGGTTTATTAAAATGTGAATGTTATATTTTATGTTTAAACAATGTTTGTTTGGATAAAAAGTATGTTTTGGCTTTTTTCTTGGTTTATTACATGATATGGACTTGTGGATGTTCATAGTTTTTAAAAAGGTGGTTTCAAAATTGGAGGAAATCGTGAGAAAAACGTGTTTTGGAGGTTTGGAGCTAACCCTCGGGGTTGAGTCTCAGCTTTTAAATGTTTTGATGGAAACGATGGAATATTTTGAAATGTTTTGTTTGATCTCCATGATTGATGGATGGATCTTTATACATGTTTAATGTATAATTGTAAAATATTTTCGTAGTCGAGTTTCATGTCGATTTTGAAATGTTTTTCTAGATGTACCGGGATAACGGGTATATGACACGAGTTGCCCTCGGTGGAAGTCCAAAAACGTGCGCAGAGTAGGTACCTTTTGTTCCTTTGGGGTAGTTCCCGTAAGAAGGTGGTTGGGCGCTTTGTTCCCTCGGATTGTTGAACCCGTAAACTAAGCTTTTACGTTGTTGTGGCTTCGTATAGAACTTGCATTTACCTAACCGGTCCTACGATGTGTAGGGATTGGGTAAAGGGGCAGGAGTCTTTAGTTGCTACCTCTGTCCCTTTGTGACGGAGTCGGTACCTAGGAATCATTTTTCTGTATTATTTTTCTCGGTGTGTGATTCGAGTAGAAAAAATTATTTTATCTCTTTCTCCTCGGCTGTGCGGCCCGAGTGGAGCATATTGTTTTACCAGTTTATTTTTTTCGGCTGTGTGTGTTCCGAGTGGAAAATATCTTTTCTCTTTCCTTAGTGTGTGATCTGGGTGGAAAATAACATTTTGGTTACTGTTTTTCTTTAACTGTGAAAACGTTATTTGCATTGTTGATATGCATGGTTTTATAGAAATGTGGGGTTTTATGGATTAAAACCATTTTGAGGCTCGTGTTAGCCTGATAAAAAACTTGTGGTTTTGGGTTGGAAAAACCTTTTTGGCTCATGTGGTTGAGCTTGTAAGCTTATGATTGCATATCCTGCTTTACAGCTTATAAGCTGTTCCTATTGGGTTTCGGCTCACTGTGTGGGATTTTGTTAAAACTTTTTTCAAGTGAGCGTGGTCCTGTAGGTTGATCCGGTGGTGCCCGGAGGTGGCTGATGACAAGACCTTGTTGTCTTGTTTTTGTTAGGCAATTTATACCTTTTTGTATATGTCTTATGTTATTTGTAACATGTTGTAAAATATATGTAATTCTTATGAATGTATGCATGATTTATTGCTTTCGAGAGAAACCATGGGTTTGTTGTATCACGTTTTTGTTGTTAAATGGGTTTTGCTTCATATGAACTCTTGTGCTTCGAGGGAGATTTTGAAACGGTCTAAGCTTCTTTTAAAACGAAAAGATTTTCTTATCTCAAAACTTGTATTTTGTTTCTTTTAACGGTTTATCTTAGGGGCCGCAATCGTAGTCTTTTGGGTACTCTTTTAAATCAAATAAACCCTCGGTAGCACATTTTACAAAGGTTTTAGCCTTGCGTGGCTTTTGGGTTTTAATCTCTTTTATTTTTGGATGATTTTGGTGGTTGTTGTGGCTTTTTGTGTGACCTGGAGTTTGGGGTGTGACAAATTGGTATCAGAGCTTTGGGTTCGAATACCTATGAGCTATGGGAAGAGGGTGCGTTACCTTGTGAGGAAAGATGTGTGTGTGCTTGGTTGCCTGTGTTTGGAACATGAGCATGTTACATGTTTAGCATGTTGATGCCGTGTATATGAGAGCATGGAGGTTGGACCTTAGGATTGATTAGTCTTGCCTTCGAGCGTTTAGATTAACAAACTTGAGAGTCAAGTTAGAAACATGTTTTGCAGACGTAATTTCTAGTAAGGAATCTACGTGAGTTATCCAAAGTGACGCGTCATTCTTGTCGGTTCTCCTCGGTATTGGTGTTGTGTCTACATAATCGTTGTGGCTATGTGTTAGCATGATTATGTGGTATGTGTTAGAAATAATATGATAGATCGACCTTAGGTTGTCGTGTTTCATATTTTCTTTATATATAACCTGTACACCCTTCGAGACGATGAGATCGTGGTTTGGGTCTTGAATGTGCAACTCAGTTGGTATCAGTTGCAGAGGTAAGGTTAGTGGCTTGATTGTGGTAGATGGCTCCTCTTGGGAGTATGTTGCCAGGAGTTGTAGTTGTGTTATGGATGGCCTTGTGAGTAGGGGCGATGGGGTGTCGGAGACCCTGAGAATTAGTTGTTATGACTGGATTTATGGATAGCGGTAATCGCTTCCGGTTAAGGTTTGGTATACGTGATTTTGGCCATGTGATGGATTAGGTACGTTGTGAGCCATACTATGTCATGAGCCGTGTACTCAAGATAGGGTATAGACGGGAACATAGGGGATGGGAGCGTAATAATCCTTGGCCGGGCGTATGTTGAGATAGCAGAATGTGTGGTTTTAGAGATATTTCCTAGTAGTCAAGATGTTGATGATGATCAATAGGATGTTATTGGGAGTCTGAGTAGTTCTGATAACCTAGGACGTTGTATACCTTTCGAGGTTTGAGAATTGAGTTCTGAGTGAGTGAGCTCAAGGATATGTGAATGAGTATGAGTGGTAGATATGCCGGGAGTAAGCATGGGTCACGGTTGTGTTGGAATGTGTAAGGGTTCAGGTTACGATTTCAACAGGCGACGAGTATCAGTTTTGTGGGATTCCTACGGGAATGCAGGTTTGTGGTTTGGTCGATATCCTAGTGATTAGGAGATCATGTTTGGAAACCATGCTGAGTGCATGTGGTTGGCTTAGTGCTGAGATGATGTATCCCGAGTGTGATATGTCCGGAGGTTGTTTGTGTTCTACCTTAGGTTCAGAGATGGGTATGTTGTTCGCCCATGGGAACGACGTGTGGAGTGATGAGGTTTAGTAGTGGACCGTGTGGTTTGGCTAGCCTGGGGTGATAGGTGAGCAATCGTAGGATACGATGCCTGTGATCGTGCGTGTTTTGAGAGCGAGAATGTGAAAGGTGTCTGTATGGTTGTGGGAGTTATTAGTAACTCTCAGGATTGGGTTTCCTTTGCTCGGAGAGGCCGTGACGTGGTAGTGGTTTGCCAAGCAGGAGTTAGGTGAGTAAGCGCAACCTTGTGAAGTGAGATTTTGGGCAAAATGATATGTGTTGTATAAGATATGTGGATGGTTTGAGTATCGTGATCGTGGTTGACAGCAGCTGTGTGACTGTAGTCGATGTGGCCTTGAGCTAATATTTACTGGGTTCTATAGGGGCCAAGTGTTGATGAGTACTGAGCACGCCGAGATTGGGTCATGGTTCCTTGTTGACCCCTTTCTCTTTCTCTGGATGAAGAGAGTTATTCATCTTGGTTGGATGCAGATGTTAGTATCTCGATCGATTCAGATTTGGGTTGTGTTCCTTGTGGGGTCGAGTTGGTAGACTAGGAATGCTTGTTCTTGTAGACAAGGTAGTTGGTGTTGAGACGCAGAGTTCTTTTCTGTAGTGATCAGCTGAGGATTGTTAACCGTTGTGTGCGGCTTCTTCTGGATTATGTGGGTATTGCTGTACTTCTAGCTCTTGGCAGAGTGAGAATTTTATCAGAGCAGTGCAGCTGTGATATGCGTATGGTGGGTTTTTGATAGACTTTTGTGAGTCTGGCTTTGGGTTCTGTTTGGCACTCAGAACTATTCAAAGTTCTTAGAGTCAAGGAATGGTCGTCAATCGTGGTAATTGTTGTGTTTGACATAACCGTTTGTTTAGATGGTGGTCCCGAGAATGTGATAAGGTATGAGCCAAGAATGATTCGATGTTTGAGGAATCTTGGTTAGTGTGGCCTGTTCAGACCGACGCGATTGTCTGGTTGGTAATGGAAGGACCGTGATGAGTTCTGGATGCAGAGAAATTGTTAAGTGTAAAATGCGAGTCTTGGTATCAGTGATTAGATAGCGAGACGCTGAGATGTGTAGTGAGATGCTGTTGTACGGGTGATACGGTTGGGGTTGTATATGTTGTTGGATATCTATGAGATGTTCTGTTTGCGTGACGTGTTTGGTCAAGCGACTAGTTGGGGTCAGGTGACCTTATGGCTGTGAAGTTGGATCAGTTTTTGATTGTGTGGAACCTTATCTGAGGCAATGGTGTACCACCTGATGTTTCTCCTTGGTGAGAATGGTGGTTTGAGATAGAAGTTTGAGTAGAGGATGTCGCTGAGACGCATTCTTTGATGTTCAGGTGAGTAAGTGAGCTTCTCTCTAGAGTCGAGTGTTTGTGTTGTGCCTCGTGGATGGGCGTCGTGTCAGCTTTGAGATAGCATTGTTAGCATCAGTGGGGTGATGATGTGGTATCAAAGTCGGTGGTCATTTGGTGATCGTCAGAACTCGAGTAGAGTTTGTATGTGGAGCATGCGGTTTCATGTGACCTATGTCAGGGCTTGACGTCGTGTGTTTGGACTTGTGGAGATGGTCCTTGGTGTGCATGGTGAGATGTGATTGAGCTAGTTTGTGGCAGTGGGAACGAAGTGGTAGTCTCTGTGTTCTGGAATAGAGAGTGTTTAGGACCAGGTTCCATGACGGATTGGTCATGTGTGATGTGTTTATCGCCGGAGTTGTTTGAGTTCGGTGAGAGTCAGGTTTTGAGGATTGGCGGTGTGAGCTGGATTTTGATCCAGTGTTTCAGGGAAGTTTCCTGGATGACAGTGATGCCAGTGGGACTTGCACGTGTGGGCTTCAAGTCATGTTTTCCTCGTGTGACGACAGGTTAGGATTTCAGTTGCTGGGCCTTTATGCTGTTGTGCAGTATCACTGGTTTGCATCAGAGATGGTTGATGATTGATGAGCCGGTGTTGGCTTGAGTTTCAGTGTTGAATTTCGGGGACAAAATTCCTTTAAGGGGGGGAGAGTTGTGAGACCCTGACCCTTTTTAATTTTTATAACGTTTAGACGTGCTGTTTATTGTTTTTACAATAGCATGTTTATGTGCGTTTTAAGCATGTTCGAGCTTAGAAATGCATGTTAGGTTGGATACCGGGATCGTTGGGAGTTGTCGTGCGAGGTTTCAAAAAAAATAAATATATATTTTCGTGGCCTATAAATATCTAGCCTTAGATATTTTGGTGGAGATATTTTTCAAAGCTTGGAGGCTAAGTTTCCTTTTCCACACAAAAACCTCTGCCTTCTCTCTAGATTTTCTTGGGGCCCGAGCTTTGTTTTTGGCGAACGGGTAGCGGATCCTTGCTATCGGCACTGAGGGCTACGTGTTCATCTAGACAAAATTTTGTTTCGACGAAGTTTGTTTTTCACAGAGTTCGAAGCGTCGAGTTTTTAACTCAACGAGGTATAATCATAGACTATCTTGTCTTTAAAGGATGCTACGTGCAATTATATGTGTTTTTACCATTTAAAAATGCATGAAAAGTTAGTTTTTGTTTCAAAAAGTCGGATTTTTGGTTTAAAATCGCTTTTTGGTTGATTTTGGTTGGATGAGATGGGTTTTGAGGTGTTCCTTTCGGTGTATCTTTGTTGTTTTGGGTTTATGTATGTCTATGGGTTGAAAAAGAGGTGTTTGGATGGTTTAATTTGGGGCTGAGAAGTTGTTTCAGTAGCTTGGGTTTCTTTTTCACCATCGCCCTGTAGCATGTTCTGAAATTTGAAAATTTTGCTTTTTTTGTCGGCACATTTTCTGTTTGTGTCGACACCTTTGCTGTTTGTGTCGACCCTTTTCATGTTGTTTATGTTGATGCTTTAGTGGTTGTTTACGTTGAAACTCTCTGTTCTTTTGTGTCGACACCATTTTTTGTTTGTGTCGACACCTTTTGCTGTTGGTGTCGACACATTTTCTCTTTGTGTCGACACATTTTCCTTCTGTTAGTGTTGAGTATTCTGTTGCTGTTTGTGTCGACACATTTTCTATTTGTGTCGACACCTTTGCTGGTTGGGTTGACACATTTTTCTGTTTGTGTCGACACCCTCAATGGTTGTGTTGACACTTTTTATGTTGGTGTCAACTCTTTTCTTCCTTGTGTGAGAAGGAGAGTTTTGAGATTGGGGTGAGTTCTAAGAGCCCTTGGTTTACTAAAATGTGAATGTTATATTTTATGTTTAAACCATGGTTGTTTGGATAAAAAGCATGTTTTGGCTTTTTTCTTGGTTTATTACATGATATGGACTTGTGGATGTTCATAGTTTTCAAAAAGGTGGTTTTGAAATCGGAGGAAATCGTGAGAAAAATTTGTTTTGGAGGTTTGGAGTTAACCCTCGGGATTGAGTCTCAGCTTTTAAACGTTTTGATGGAAAGGATGGAATATTTTGAAATGTTTTGTTTGATCTCCATGATTGATGGATGGATCTTTATACATGTTTAATGTATAATTGTAAAATGTTTTCGTAGTCGAGTTACGGGTTGGTTTGAAACGTTTTCATCCTCACTTCCCACGGCTCCTAGGTATTTGAACCTAGAGCTCTGCTACAATTTTGTCACGACCCAAACCCAAATTGATGCAATTCCATGAAATTTTAGGTTATTTAAGCTCCCATTTTACACAATAAACTCACAAATTCATAGCTAACCATTTTTCAAAACTCCAATTTCCTTAAAAAAAATCCAACTCAACCCATACACCTATCAAGTTTTCTACTTGTGCATGAAATTAAAAAGGTTTTTACTCATATAAGAAAAATATCAACACAACTCAACACAAAACATATAAGATAATCTAAATCCTACCCCTTGAAGCTTTAATTGTTTGAAATCCACCAAAAGCACCACCCTAGGGTTTTGGCTCTTATTGGTTTTGCTCCTTGATGCTTAATCTTTCATTTCCATGCTCCAAAGTTTGATTTCTTTACTTTTTTACCTCCAACGTAGCTTATAAGGTTGTTAATTTTAGCAAGGGAGGGTTAGGGTTTGAGGAGCAATGAGAATTCTTCCAAACGTAGCTTATAAGGTTGTTAATTTTAGCAAGGGAGGGTTAGGGTTTGAGGAGCAATGAGAATTCTTCCAAAATTATCCAAGAAAAGAAGAGGAAGAAGAGAAGAGATGGGAGAGGGGGTGGAGACGTGAGTGGGGTGAGGGAGTGAGACCCCTTGCCCCTTTATCTTTCTCTCTCAATCTCTCAAACTCTTTAGAATGGTCTAAGGCCATGCTTGGCTTGCCTCTTATTGTTTCTACTTTCTTCTTTCTATTTTTAGCTTTAATGACCCATTTTCCACTCTAATTTAATTCCATTAACTTCATAATTTAATTCTACACTCACAACTTAATTTTAAACCCATATTCCAAGAATTTAAATTAATAAGCTATACTTAACCTCAAATTATTGTCATCTAGCATTTTGTATCTCAATTACACTTTCACATGCCGGTAAGTTAACTGCTAATAAACAGAATTTTATAACACCCATGTCTAAAATTAATTTCGTCGTCTCACTTAACCGAAAACATGTAAGCATAAAATAAACACGTACCGGGTCCTTACACGGTTGCTGCAATAATTTTCAGTCAACGATCCACTGCGATTTTTAACTTCTAGTCAAATATCCAACACAAGTCTTCTACTGTATTCCCGAATGCTAAACACGAACGTAGTGTGGGCTACGATCTATCGTGTTCTTCAAAACTTTCTTGATTAGGCTTAGGATTTTCAAATAATGTGAAAACCCTAGCCACCTAGTTACTAATTGATTAATATTAATTATCGCGTCATATTTTATAACAGCATATAAATAGGCTATAGCAGGGACCTATGGAGTAAATAAGACATGGGTTTCCAATGTAATTATAAAATCCTACCTCAACTCAGAAGAAATTTTATAAAAACATTAATTATAATTCATTCCACTAAAGAATTATAATTGCACTCCCAACTATATTCTCAAAACCGTAGTATTCGAGCTCCTATTATTAAATGCTTATCTATTCTCCCCACGTTAAGATTCTTGATACCCGCCGATTAAATTAAATTACTGATAATTATATTTAATTGACTTCTTAAATAAATTTTTTAAAACTTTTCGCTTAACTTATTTGACTTTCGGATAATTAAATTCACCTGTAGGGTTTGGTTCGGTCAATACGTATAAACTTTCTTAAGGGAGTATCATCAATCCCGATCATTTGGGACGTAGATTCCTTTAATAATTAATATTCAACATATAATTAATATCGCTATCCAACTCCCCAAAAATATAGATCCGTAAAAGATCGGACCCTTTAATCGAACAAAATAATGAATATTAAATATACGTAAATAATTAATTATTTCAGGATTAAGAGCATAAGCACTAGTAATAATTATGGGTGTGAATTAATTTATATAGTCAGTATAAAATTAATTACCCTAACGTGGTCCTGTTCAATACACACAAAGTGTACTAGCACACTGAGTTAGAACAATAGACGACGCTATTATCTATTTCCCGTAACAAATACATGTCTACTAAAACTTTGTGTTACAATCGTACCGACGGTTTGCCCAATTTCATTTAAACTGCGAATGAAAAACTTATATTTCATAAGAACTTTTAATCTGGTCTTCCGTATGCTAGTTGAGCTCTACACACTAGATTAAATACTATATAGAATAAAAGACATCCATGCACGATATTAAATAAATAATGAAACGCATACATTACTCATTAAGATTATCATAAAATAAAGAAACTAATTTTATTAAAAAAAATAATAAAATTAAATACTAAAATCAAAACTATTTTTTTAATATACAACCCTAATAGATTGAAGGTTCAAAAAGGCATTTTTAGGTCATCCAAGGATCGATGAGTTTGTTTAAGGTCATGAAGAAAACCGACGAGTCAGTTTAAGGTTTTGAGGAGGACTAGAGGTTTAAAGAGGCATTTTTAGGTCATACGAGCACTGATGAGTCAATTTAAGGTCATGAGGAGGACTGATGAGTCAGTTTAAGATCATGAGGAGGACCGAACATTTAAAGAGGCATTTTTACGTCATGCGAGGACCAACAAGTTAGTTTAAGGTCATGAGGAGGACCGAAGGTTTAAAGGAGCATTTTTCGGTCATGCGAGGATTGATGAGTCGGTTTAAGGTCATGAGGGGAACCGAAGGTTTAAAGAGACATTTTTAGGTTATGCGAGTACAGACGAGTCAATTTAAGGTTAAGAGGAGGACTGAAGATAAGGTTTATTCCTCATAAACCTTAGAAAGGGGCCAAAACAAGAGTTGTATGGCTTAAAGGCTTGGGGCTCAATAGAACATCTTGGCCGTTACTTTCAAAAGTGGTGGCTGGACCATTTGAGCATTAGGTATGTTACAGCCTGGACATCAAAAGGTGAGGCTGTTAGAAACGTTTAAGATTTGTCACGGCCGTGAGAAAGAAATGTTGCGGCCTGGGTTCGGATGTTGCCGCTACGACTTTTAAAAGAGGCAGATCTCACGGCCACGAGGTTGATAGCAGAACATGGGTCTGGGGTAGTTTGAAAAAAACTCAACTAAAACTCTCTTCCTTTCATCTCTCTCACTCTCGTCTATCTCACTCACTCTCTCATTCTTGTCTCTCTTACTTTCTCACTCTCACGATCTTGTCTCTCTCGCTCTTGAAGGATGTTCACGTTGGCGTTCCTCCCTCTCCTATACATGGTTAAAGGCAGATTCGGGTTCATTGGTGACGATGCTGGAGATGGTGGAGGCGGCATGGCCGGCGATGGAGGCGGCGAAGACGGTGATGGAGGCGGCGCTGGTGGCGGAGATGGTGAAGCAGCGGTGGTTGGTGGCGCCGATGGCGAAGGTGACGAGGAGGCTCTTCTCTTGGGTGGTGTCCTGGGTATGTTGGAGGACTTCGAATTGGCCACATACATCCTGCTTCATCACCAGTTGATGAGGCCCAGGATGAAGCAGTTCAACCTTGCCGACGTGGTGGTCAAGCACGAACTTCTCCTTCGACATCGCGAGGAGCACCTTTCGGCGGTGAACTTACCGGTAAGCCGAGAACTTTCAATTTTTTTCTTGCTTTGATATGAGAATCACATATTGATGGGATGCGCTTAAATATCACACTTATTTGTATTGAACTTAGGATAGTTTGAATCCAAGAACTTAGTTGACTTTGTTGATTGTATATTGAATTTGAATATTAAATTGAATCAGATTGAAGATTGGATCAAATTGATTCTTGGACCTAGATTGAATCTTGGATTTGAATTGAGTTGAGTTGGATTTGAACTTAAAAATAGGGTCCATAGGATTTTGAAATAGAAATCACGTTAGAATTTGGATTAGACATGAAGTATTTGAACCTTGTGTTGAATTTGAAAACAAATGATCAAAATGAATCTTGAGCAAAACTTGGTTAAATTAGAATTTGAAAATGATTGATCAAAATAAGGTTTTTTGATTGAGATAAGCTTTGGGTGGAATCAATTTTGAACGCTGATAAGGGGAACCGTGTCGAGTTTCGAGTTCGCAACGAGTTAGGAGCCAAGTTGTTTTGAGATTGAAAAAATCGAGCGTTGTTTTGAAAATTAACTTTGAAGGTTGGGGTTGAATTGAAAATGGTTGAATATGGAATTGAATTGGTTGAATCTTATAATTTGTACTCTAATGTCTAAAGTTTTGTATTGGGGTGGGTTAGGTTTCGATTTGAATTTTATTGAACCTATCTTGAATGGAGTTGAGTTTAAATTGAACTTTTGAATTTGAAATTGAATCCTAATGTTTGAAATTTAAATTGACTTGATTGAAGTCATGTAAAATGGATCATTGATTTTGAGTTTTGAAATGGAACGAATTTGGTTTTAATGAAATTTGAATTTGAAATGGATTGAATCGGGTTGTCATTTTTCAAGAATTGAAAGCAAATTTTGGATTGGTTGGGAATTGTATTTTTCTGAGAATTAGAATTAAAACTTGAGTCTTGAATAAGGTTTGGTTTTCATGAATTTTGAATTGGAATTGGAATTCATTTTGTGAATTCGAAGTTAGAGAAATTTTATTTTGATCTGCATGTCTTAGTTTGGAGAACTGGTTATGAACCTGTTTTAGATTTCTTGTTATGTATTTTGATTTTGATATTGTTCACAGACTCATTCGTCTTATTTTGTTTCAGGGAACGCTTAGCATCTGGGGTCATGGTGGCTCTTCTAATGTCCTAGAGTGGTATACGACCTCCCATAGCGCAGCCGGGACAGTGTTGACAGGGCGGGATTCGGCCACTTCATCACTGTGCTAGAGGGGACTAACAACGATCGGGTCCTACTCATGGCATTAGCGGAGAGGTGGTGGGACAACACCAACACCTTCAATCTCCCTACCTTCGAGGTGACACTCACGCCTCTAGACTTTTCCCTCATTATCGAGATTCGGGAAGGAGGAGACCCGATCCCAGTCGACCCCGACATCAGCCAGAGTGACAAAACTGTTCTCTTTTTCCTCGGCCAGGTGCTCCCAGTCATCGACAAGGGGAGCAACAGGTACACGCGATTGAGGAAGACCATCAGAGACTTCATCTGCTCTAAGGCGTGCTACTTCGAGTGAGTGGCTCATGCATTCCTTCTCTACATGTTCGGGGTAACTCTATTCCCGAACTTGGAGAACAAGGTGCACCTCCACCACCTCGCAGTTATGGTGGTGGTGGATA
>JAUMHN010440797.1:34953-87356 GCA_032360265.1 Heliamphora ciliata
CCCCCCCCCCCCCCCCCCCCCCCCCCCCCCCCCCCCCCCCCCCCCCCCCCCCCCCCCGCGGAGCCGCCTGGGCTACCGTCTACGGCTACATGAGCGCCACCACCAGGACCTCAGACCAGAGCACAGGCGGGTACTGGCGCATTTGGGAGATATATCTCTGTTTCTTCTCTTGCTTTCTCTTCCATATCTGCATTTCTATTAACCTGTATTGATGTTTTCCTATTCTTTGCAGCTTTGGGCCAATGAGTTCTTGGGCATGCGGTTGCCGGTGAGTTTGTGCTAGGACCATTTGGAGATTCCCCAGGCGCTTCGATGGTCGAGGAGATATCGGGTACGAAGCCTAGTGGGAAGGACCTGGATGGTGATGGCTACTTTTTGGACATGTTTACAACTGATCAAGTATGCCTCTTTTTCCCTTCTTGTCTTCATTCCCATTCTTTCATACACACTGCTTTCTAACATGCTTTATTATCTTGTAGGTTCGCTAGGACCTCTGGGTTGGCATGGAGGAGAGAGCCGGCGAGGATTTGATGTAGAGTCGGGAGGTTAGTCGGACCCGCGTCTTGCTTGAGGGCCCATTCTGCAGAGAGTGGCACGTTGACAAGTGCATAGTTCGTCAGTCCTTGGGGTACGAACATTTTCATGTTTTGAGGGCACCTCTGGCTGGGATGCGTCAGACCGACGCCCATCGCACAGCTGAGGTTATTTACACTATGGTGGATGCCGATGCTGCTGCGTTGCTTGAAGATGAGGATCGTGACTATGTGGTCTTTGCCCGAGAGAGGCTCTTACCATCCATGGGGGCTCGTGCTGCTGTGCGGGGTCCTCTTCTTACCGCTGCCCCTGGTCCTGTTGGAGCAGCCTATCCTGAGTTATCCTGGATAGTGGACACATTCTTGGATGGGAACCTCCACCCGATCTAGGTGCCACGGCCGACAGCTCAGGAGCTACGCCTTCCTCTCGGTGTGGAGCTGGTATAGCATTCTTTCCTTCTTTCCATGCTTTACATACTGCTTTTCATATCTGCTGTTTACTGATGTATTCTCTTTCTTAACAGCTTCCCCAAGAGTGGGGCGAGGAGTGTCTTCATCTTGTCACTGGTTTAAGGGTGTGGGTCCGTCGCTGGGATAACGCCTTCCGAGCCCAGGGTATGCATCCTCTTGCTGTTACTCAGGGTTCCCCTACCATGGTATGTGTTTCACTTTGCTCTATTTTACCTTTCTGTACTTTCCATATTATTCATATACACTACCCTCTGACATGACCCATTATGTGACGCCTTGGCTCTGAGGTATGCTGAGAGATACATATACATACAATTAGGGTTATGCTAACGTTTCATTCATAGAAAATCATTATAATATTACATCATTTGAGTCTCGAAAAGCCCTCAAAATACCTAAACATTATAGTTTCGCAATGGAGATTACAAAAATTACAAAGAACGGTTAGAAAACTATAAAGAAAGAGACAAAAAGCGCAGAGCTCTTCATCGAAGCCTTGCCCGGGTCTGTTTGCTCTGTGAACTCACCCTGGTCAACTTATTCTTCTTTGTAGAGATCTCCTTCCTCTTCACATGTGGCACAAAGCCATGAGCCAAAGCCTGGAAGAAAACTCTCCAACTCTCTAACAAATCTCATGGCACAAACTCACTACAACACATTTCCTACAACACTTAAAGTATTTATAAATCAAGGTGACATGTAAAGATATAAATATAGTAGGCAGGTAAGTATTAAACAATTAATTATGCATGTAATGAAGAGTGCAATGCAAATGCATTTGCCCAACCCAATTATAAATCAACTAATTGAATGCCGAGTAGCACCATTACGTTCATGTACGTTAGGCTCCTATACTCCAATGTTTCCGATCACAACGGCATATAGCGGACGTTCGGCTCAAGAAGTGGCATGACTCAAGACGTAACACGACTCAGAACGTACATGGCCCAAATTTAACATACCCAACACAATAATATGAATGGCACCATTATGTTCCCGTACGTTAGGTTCCCATATGTTAGCGTTCCCAATCACAGCGGCATATAGTGGTGGTTCGGCTCAAGGCGTGACACGGCTCAGGACGTAACATGGCTCAGAACGTACATGGCCCGTCGTTAACACCCCCATCAATTAGGATTCACTGACCAAGATAAAAATGTCCGCCTTACCCCACATCGACCATATCAAGATACAACTCAAAATGTACAAAGGGTAACCCACAAGATTTCCCCAGTGCCACAATCACAATACTCATGGTATAACAACTTATATTCTAAAGTACAACTAACAATGGCATGATATGCAACTAAGCATGACAAAGTGTACGACTCAACATAGCATATGGTATAACTCATTAAAGCACTATGTACAAGCATATGAAGTATAAGACATAATTCTCAACACATGGTTGAAACTTTATAGCATGGATTTTAATCATCATATAAAGAGATGTTTAATCAACAAATTTAAATCAATTAAAACATATACTTTAAGTCCTACAACAAAGAGATGTTCAACCACGCTAAGTCCTACAACAAAGAGATGTTTAACCACGCACTTAACAACTTAAGGACAAACATCCACGTACCATCTTAAAAAGGATAGTAGTGTTTTGGGATTCCTAAACTTAGAATTAAGTTATGGTTTTTGGTCACTAGTTAGATAAATATATTTTCTACAAATTTTATATTTAACACTAAGGTCAAATCATAAGGCAAATAGGTAAATAAATTCATTGAATTAAAAATAGTTTAGCATTTTACAGAGAAAAGTACAGAAAAAGGGTCTCAGTTGGTCTCGGTTTTGGGGTATCAAAACAGGTCCTACATGTCTAATTTTTGGATATGTTCTAGTTTAATATTGCCCATACAAGTATCATGAATAGTGCTCAACAAGTTAGAGAAATAATCCATTCAGTAAAATAGGTTCAATTAGTTATAAAACACACAGCAGAACCTATTTTCAACAGAGGGTTTAAAAATATTTTGAAGGATCATCTAGTGGTTGTTGGGTCTTATATTTAGACAACAACTAGATATATGTGTTACCTACACTTTTCATGAAAACCAACTTTGGAGTTTGTAACGACCCGATACAGAACCTAGTTGTAACGACCTGATTGATAATGACTCATGTAAAGACCCAGGCCAAACCCTAAGTATTAGTGACAGATAGTTCACAAGGTTATAGAGCACAGACGAGATTCAAAATCCTAACTCGAATCGAAAACCCTAAGTTCAGCCCAGAAACCCAAAAAAGGTTCAAAACTCAGGCAACAAAACCATAATACGCGGAGAGTCTCCTAACATTCTAAATGAAGTAAATTTCATGAAATAATGAATTAAAAATAAAAAATCCTCATAAATAGGGTAAAATGACTGTTTTGCCCCTAGTACAGCAAAAAGTCTTAAAAATCTAAATTTTGACATATGGATATCCTAAATCAAGGATTTAAGTACAATTACATAGAAAAAGACAAAATAATATTAAAAATTCCAGAAATACCCCTTAGTGGCCTGCCACCTTGGGAAGAGTGCCAAAAAGTTACTTTTTGCTTTCTTTTTAACTTAAAATGATGAGAAATGTATTAAATTAAGCATTATGATGATCCAATACTTGTTGAACAAGTAATATACATAATAATATAGTATTATAGGTCAACAAAAGTAAACAAATTATTATTGAAGTTTATACACAATAAAATAAGTCAAAAAGTCATATATTGCCAAAATAGCTTAATTTAACTTAAAAGACTACATCTATTTAATCTATTGCTTTGAAAACTATAATAATACATAAAATACTATATTTCTCATAAATATACTAAAATAATAGGTCTCAGTAGGAAAAGACACCAAAGAGATACATCAAATTAACTTTTAATGCATATTTTTGAACAAAAGGGCATGTAAACCAATGCAAAACCCCTTGATTGATGTGGGGTCAGGTTTTTGTCCCCCAAACAGCCCATAGCTATATTTAGCTTCCCCAAATCTGATTTTGTTCCCTCAAAACCATCACCATGTCAACTCATGTCAACTCAACCCATGTGAGGTGGAAGAGAAAAAGGAGAAGAAAGTACTCTTAATTAAATTTGTGTTCCCTCCATGTTTCCTAGCCTTTGCCTATGAAAATCAAGCCAAACACCACTCCCTCCCCTTCATATTTTCGTGCATATAGAGAGAGAATGACTTGGTTGAGTGTTCTATAAGTTTGAGGGAGAAAAAGAAGGAGAAAAAAGGAAGAAGGGAGCTAAGAATCAAGAGGTGTTTTGTTTTAAAGCTAAGTCCTTCCATAACACCATTTCTTGAGCCCTAAAAACAAGTAAGTAAAACCTCTAAACCTTATATCTAATATCCCTCAAAATATCCCTCAACTCATTTCTTTAAACACCTTAAAAATCAAGAATCGAAAACAAACCGATAAGGCGTCGTAGTTGAGAAATTAGGGGTTGTTTTGTTTAGGAATAATATGAGATGTTGTTATGTGATGTTATCTTTGAGTTTGATGATCTCTAAGTGTGCTGGATCCTTGATATTAAAGTTTAAAACACAAGCATGCAAAGAAATGGAACAAAAACTTGACATGACATTAGTGGAAGACTTGAACCCTAAGAGGCTTAATTTTTGAGAACTTTGATGTTTCTGCCCTAAGATTTGAAATGCCATAACTCAATATAGAAAATTGATCTAAGTATTTTCTTTATGTTCAGATTTATATTTTTGTGTTATCTTTCATCCAAAGTTGGTTTCAACTCATTTGCATAACTAGTACTCAAGATATTGCAATTTTACTAAAATGTGTCATTTTCCGACCAGTCAACACTACCGACTTAGAAACCCTATTTTAAAATGCGATCTGAACATTGGTCAAAACATGAAAGTTGTAGATAACATGTATATACATCTATGAACAAAAAATGAGAACAAAATATAATGTTTGGATAGGTCAAGACCCTTTTGAAAGTTTTTGTTGAGTTTTAGCCCCCAAGGAACATTCTGTTATATATATTTTTATATAGTTCAAAACCCCTATTTGTAGTGATCTATTCCAAAAGTGGTATACATGAACATTGTAGATAAGATATTGAAGTAGTTTCCACCCACAAATAAGACCTTAAAGCCTCGGGAGGATACCCCAAAATCATTTCAAACTCTCTGTCCAAAACTGGCTCTGCAGAGTTTTAGTGGCTGACAGAACCTACTTTTTAAAATGGCCAAAAGGTCTAACTTATCCCTAATAAATACCCTTAGCTCTAAACATGAAACTTGTAGGAAACTTGTTAAGATAGAACATACTAAAAAAATAAGCTCATTTGGACTTGAAATAATACCCCAAAACTGAGACCAACAGAAGTATATTTTTGGTAAAATATTAAGAAAAGTGCTGAACCATTTTTAGTTAGGTTGTTTTGTTCACCCTTTTGCCTTAGGTTTTAACCTTGGTGTTAAACATGATAATTGTAGAAAATATTTTTATCTAAATGGTGTATAAAAATAATAGCTTGATTTCATGTTTAGACACCCCAAAACCTTGTCAGCTCTTTTAATATAATACTTGATTTTTTGCCTTAAAAGTTGCTAAGCGTGATTTGAGTGCCCTTGTTGTGAGACCCGAGTTCTATATGATTATTGGCTTGAATTAGTTGATTAGTGTTTTTAAGTGAATGCATGATGATTTAGAACTCATGTTATCATGTTGATTTACATCTTGAGAATTGTAGCTTGTGCTTCACATACTTGTACCTTATGCTTTGCGCGTTGTACTATGAATCTTTAATGTTAATGCCATGTTATAAATTATTGCACTTGAGATCAATGGTACACATTATGAGCATTTTCATTTGCATTTTGACATATTGGAGTCCATCTGTGCAAATCGTTGTTAGGATGGGCTGTGTTGAGATCGTCGTTCTTGATTCTAAGTCTAGGGCGTCCCTGGTTGCCGTTTTCAAAAATGTTTTGGTTTATACACCCTGGGTGTGTCCCCAGTGTTACAGATTTGGTTTATACACCTTGGGTGCATTCTCGATGTCTAAAATGGTTTATTGTGGATACTGTTGGGCACCAAGGGTTCGTCTCTAGCATTTTGATTTCGATAGCTTGGACTTTGGGTAATTTCGGAGAGAGCCCAATTATGGCGGTCCTAAATCTCTCATCTTGGTAGTTTGTATAATGTGAATATCTCTTGAATTCTCTTAGACTTTGGGTTGACACCGATGAAGGTATCCCGCATTTTGAGGTTGGAATTGTCGGCCTGGATAAGGGTGACTGATAATTGGTTGGCCCGCCCCCACGCCGTTGCCATTGAGTAAAACAACTGTGGCATGAAGCCCGACGACGCATTTACTATTTGCAATGAGGCGCGATGATGGCTTTGGTGATCAAGTCCTATCAAGTCTACTTTGGTGACTCCTGGCATAAAATCCCTGTTATAATCTGGGTGCATATTCGGTTGGGTATCTGCATTTCATATGCACTTTTTTATTGACTTATCTGCTATCTTGTCATAAATTTGTCTGTCTTGTTGACTATAAACTGTACTGGGTGTTATACGGTATGTGTCGTGGTGTATTTTGTGCCATGAGATTAGTTAAAAGGTTAGAGTGTTTTGTTTTTAGGCCTTGGCTCATGGCATTCGTGCCACAGGTAAGGAGGAGTTCTTGGAGGAAGTCGTCCAAGAGGGAGAAGAAGAGTTTGAAGAACAAGGTGAGTTCCAAGAGCACGTGGATTTCGCTGATGCATTCTGAGGGGTCGAGACATCTGCTTTTGTGCTTATATTCAGTTCTCTCGCGCTTAGTGTAATTGTTGAAATTTCTTGGTAAAACTGTAATAATTATGTACTTTTGAACGGCTTAGAACTCTTTTATGATGTAATAACTAAGTTATGTAAATTTGAATGAGTGGTTAGAATATTCCTTTATTTATATTTATGTATGTCCCGACGTGCCCGAAGGACGGGGCGTCACAATTGGTATCAGAGCCTAGGTTTAGTGAACTTTCAGGCCTTGGTTTATGGGAGACTACGAGTTCTGTAGCGTAGAAGTTTTGTAGAGTGTCTCTATTATTAAATTATCACTTATAATTCTTAAAACATAAAGTCCACACCTTAAGCTTCTCTTCCTAATCGTTTCTCATCTTAGGATGGCGTTCGATGTAGAGCCGGCTGGAGAACCATAGGCATCACTTGAACCAGAAGACTCGAACCCCGAGAAAGAACCCGTTGCAGAACAAGACCCGATAGACTTATTTTTGTTAGTAGGGATGTTCCTGAATGAGTGGCCAGTTCATGAAGGAGAAGAGGCTGGGAAAGTAGGGGCAGACAAAGAACCAGATGAGGCAGGAGACGAGGCTAATGTTGAGATGGCGGATGATAATGAGAATGAGGAGCAAGCCATAGCTTTCTTTTATAATCCATTAGAGGCACCGCCACCGGAGACAGATGATGATGAAGCAACGGACGTAGTGATCTATTGGAGCCGCCAAGAGTACCGCAAGGACTATCGTATTGGAGAACGGGTATATGCAAGAGTTTTTCCAAAAAAATCGTGGAAGTGGAAAAAGGCAGTCTTTCCCGAGATACATGGGTCCACTAAGAGTGTTGGAGAGATGTGACGAGACCATCTATCGTCTCTGAAGGTACCATCGGGATTCAAAGAGCTATTAGGGGACATGATGGATGCAAAGTGGATGCAAACACAAAAACCAAGAGATTAGAGAGGAATCATCAACTCGCGCGACCAGGCATAGACTTTAACAATCCTGAAACGTACCTAGAGGTACCAATAGCCGTAATCAACAGAGCTCGCGTGGGACCAGAGGGTTTTTTGGCACGTGGAAGTGCAGTGGCGCTGCTATGGTATCTATGAGGCAACGTGGGAGCGTGACTCAGTTATCTGCTACTTCTATCCGCATCTGTTCATCTAGGCTTTAGTTCGTTGGGCGTTGTATCTTTTCCTTCGTTGGATGTTGTACATGTGTTCTGTGAACTTTTAAAGACTGGTACACTGATTATGTGATTAGAATGAAATGCAAATGTTTGTTGTTGAATTCTTCATAAGCTATCTCAAAATCCCAAATTAAATTCCACAAGATCCTAAATCATGAAAGCAATCAAGAATTGATACAAATCCCAAATCTCAACAATCTCATAGGATGACTGATAAACAATTGAACCACTAGCAAACTAACGAACCCCTAGATGGTGAAACACTCGGGCTAGCCTAAGTTTTACGAAAGCCACTATTAGAACCCCATAACTCTATCCCTTTGAGTTCCTTTCTCAATACTTTACGACAACTCTCATAACCGATTGAAGCCCTTTATGTGTCCTCCCTCCTAATAATACCGGTTTCGAATGTTCGATATTGGTAAAGTCTTTTACCCTCATACAATTCTCTCGATCATGATACTGCACCTTTGTGGAGTCATTTTGTGAAATCATTGTTTACTCTCAAAATTCTATCCTGGGGAGTTGACTAGGATGCTTGGATTGAAGTACGTTAGGCCAACGTAACTTTAGGACAAATCTCTAGTTTGGCTACCCATTGCTTAAACATATATTTTGTCAAGATTTGATGTTGCACATACTGGTCCCGAGAACATCCCCTTTGTAATCTTTATTGGTTGTTTAACTCTTATGTCCAAATGCATCTGAGCCTCAATCAACCTCTCAATCTGGGTCAACAATGATTGCCTTAGCCTTGCCCCTTGCCCCTTGCCCTAATCCAACCTATCTTTGAACTACCTGGGTTCCACCCTAAGATGTCCTAACCCCGTGCATGTTTTTGAGTATTGTCCTTCAAAACCTTGCCCTATAGAACTATGAGTAACTACGATTGTCAGTAACAACTAACTATATCTTTTCAAAGGTCCCAACAAATAAGACTATGCCATCAGCAAATCTAAAGTTAAAAATGACAGCTTCACACTAAAGGATTCGCGACACCACCATATGGCATAATTTAAACTTTCCTAGACTAGTTCATAGCTGACTCACCCATCCGATAAACTGAGAAGCAAAAGATTCATACCGGTAGTAAGAAAGTGATAACCTTAGTAAAAAAAAAAAAAAGAGAAACAGCCTCGAAACTCACGATAACCTTAATACGCTAGCAAAAAAGGTACGTTTATATACATCGATATTCATGCTGGCCTTCCCACCGAAGTGTTAGAATCTAAATTTTTGCCATCACTATCAAAGAATGGAGAATCTTGATCACAACAATGAACATTTGAAGCCTGATGAAGAATTAACCACTAAGTCACAATGAATCACATGACTAGGTCTATACGACAACCATATCTTTTATTATGTTCGTTTTACCCTAGAATAACCAACCACATGAGAAAACGATTCAGTTATTGGAGAGACATTTAAACCCAATGTTCTAGCGCGTCAAGAACATACGGCAAAGGCCAAGAGGAACGGAGTAGCCTTTGGAAAGACTAGTGAGAAGGTGGAAGCATATGATTATAGACTTCGTCATCAGGATTGTCAAGATCACCTCAAAGACCAGTAACTCTTCAATTAAGCAATTCAAGGATTGGGTGTCAAGGAGTTCGTGGAAACAGTGAGTCCCATTGACGCTAAAGATTGTTTGAGGGGTGAAGTGAGCATTTTAGATAGACCAAGCTGTTCACATGGTAGGTTCTTAAAGTATCAGTTTGTAATCGTTTGGCGTCTAGACTGTGTAACTCTTATGGAGTGGTATTCGGTTTTCGTTAAGGTATCGATGTGAGTTGCAAGGAAGTTTCTTTCGAAAACCTTTTGTGATGTGACCCATTAGAGCAAGTTTGTTTAGATTGGTGAGTAGATGTTGTTGGTATAGAGAAGGAATTTTCTTGTGGGAGCGTATGAACTCAATATACTAGAAGCTGAAGGGTGATATAATTCTATTATTTCTGGTGGAGTTGCCTAGCAACTTAATGTGAGTACGTAGAAGGAATAAGTATTTGGATGAGAAGAGTGGAAGTGTAAGTAAGATTATACGAATTCATGAGAGTGATTTTTGAAAATGGCCTTGAGAGTATCGAGTGTCTTGGTAAAATGTGGGTAAGATGAAATAATTAAAGTGCGAAAGTGGTTCTTAGTTCGATTATGTGGAATAAAATGCGTGAAGGGATTGAATAATGATGATAAAAGACTTTATAAGCAGGACTTAATAATGTTCAGTTAAAGGATTGTAGGATGGATGGTACGTACGTGAAGGAAATATGTGATGAGGTTGTGACTAGATTCATATGGGTAAGCATATACCTGGGGAGCGTTTAGTCTGTGTGGTATGTTTAGCCTTAGTGACTCGTTAGGTTCATGTGGCGGTATTAATTTTGATGGTCGTAAGGCTAGAGTAGCCAACACAAAGTGGTGATGTGATTTCGAGTTAATAGTCGTTAGTCGATCGAAAAGTAGTCTTCGATGTACGTTTGAATATGGCAATGATCTAGTTTTTGGTAAAGTGACAGTCTTTCCCGACAAAAGTGGAGAATGTTTGGAATCAGTTTCGGTGGTGGGCTAGTTTAGAGACATATGATCGCTTGTGAAAGTCGTACTTAATGTAAGTTGTGTTTTGGAGCCAACATGTTCTCAATAATAAACTGGGGTCATGATACCACAAATTGAAAGTGCGGGTGTCATATATACCCAAGATTGCCTTTAGGACTCATTACGAGCATTATGAATTGGTGGTGATGCCTTTTGGGTTAATAAATGTACCTACTGTATTTATGGACCTGATGGATCGAGTACTCAGAAGCTTTCTAGACCAATTTGTAATTGTGTTGATAAATAATATTCGATTATATTCTCGGAATGAAGAGGAACACAGAGAACACTTGAAGATTCTATGTAGGTCCAGAAAAAGCACAAGTTATATGTAAGCCTTGGTAAGTGTGAGTTTTAGTTGGACCGGGTAATGTTTTTAGGTCATGTTATATCTAGAGAAGAAATTTAAATGGACCCAATAGAGGTAGAAGCAACAGTTAATGGGAAGAGGCTAACTAACGTGATAGAGATACGAACTTTTTGGGGCTAGCTGGTTATGTGATATGATCCTTGAAGCTTTGGTAGTAACCAGTTTAAGATGTTACTCTAAGTGCTGAACATATGGGCTCGACCTTATCCACACCTGCAATAAAGAACAACACAAGTAAATAAGGACACAATTTTCGAGATGAGAAGGTATAATACTAGTAAATCATCCATAACTTTCCATACGATGAAGTACGGGGCAAAATTTCGGGGATGAAATTTATTTGAGGAGGGTAGTTTGTAATGACCTGGTACTGACCCTAGTTGTAACAACCCGGTTGATAACGACCCGTGTAAAGACCCAGCCCAAACCCTAAGTATTAGTGATAGATAGTCCACAAGGCTATAGAGTACGGATGGGGTTCAAAACTCTAACTCGAATCGAAAATCCTAAGTTCGGTCCGGAAATCCCAAAAAGGTCCAAAACTCAAGCAACAAAACCATAACACCCGGAGAGTCTCCTAAAATTTTAAATGAAGTAAATTTCATAAAATAATGAATTAAAAATAAAAAATCCTCATAAATATGGTAAAATAACCGTTTTGTCCCTAATATAGCAAAAAGTCTTAAAAATCTAAATTTTAACATATGGATACCGTAAATTAAGGATTTTAGTACAATTAAGTAGCAAAAGATAAAATAATACCAAAAATGCAAAAAATAGCCCTTAGTGGCCGACCACCTTGGGAAGAGTGCCAAAAAGTGACTTTTTGCTTTCTTTTTAGATTAAAATAATTAAAAATGTATTAAATTAAGCATCATGATGATCCAATACTTGTTGAACAAGTAATATACATAATAATATAGTGTTATAGGTCAACAAAAGCAAACAAATCATTATTAAAGTTCATACACAACAAAAGAAGTCAAAAAATCATATATTGCCAAAATAGCTTAATTTAATTTAAAAGACTACATCTATTTAATCTATTACTTTGAAAAATATGATAATAAATGAAAATACTATATTTCTCATAAATATACTAAAATAATAGGTCTCAGTAGAAAAAGACACCAAAAAAATATATCAAATTAACTTTTAATGCATTTTCTTGCACAAAAGGACACGTAAACCAATGCAAAATCCCTTGATTGATGTGGGGTCAGGTTTTTGTCCCCCAAAAAGCCCCCTAGCTGTATTTAGCTTTCCCAAATCTGATTTTTTTTTCTCAAAACTATCACCATGTCAACTTATATCAACTCAACCCATGTGAAGTGGAAGAGAAAAAGAAGAAAAAAGTACCCTTAATTAAATTTGTGTTCCCTCCATGTTCCCTAACCTTTGCCTATAAAAACCAAGCCAAACACCACTCTCTCCCCTTCATATTTTCGTGCACATAGAGAGAGAAAGACTTGGTTGAGTGTTCTATAAGTTTTAGGGAGTAAAAGAAGGAGAAAGAAGGAAGAAGAGAGCTAAGAATCAAGAGGTGTTTTGTTTTAAAGCTAAGTCCTTCCATAACACAATTCCTTGAGCCCTCAAAATAGGTAAGTAAAACCTATAAACCTTATATCTAATATCCTTCAAAATATCCCTCAAATCATCTCTTTAAACACCTTAAAAATCAAGAATCGTAAACAAACCGAAAAGGCGTCGTAGTTGAGAAATTATGGGCTGTTTTGTTTAGGAATGATATGAGATGTTGTTGTGTGATATTATCTTTGAGTTTGATGACTTCTAAGAGTGCTGGAGCCTTGATATTAAAGTCTAAAACACAAACATGTAAAGAAATGGAACAAAAACTTGACATGACATAAGTAGAAGACTTGAACTCTAAGAGACTTAATTTTTGAGAACTTTGATGTTTCTGCCATGAGATTTGAAATGCCATAACTCAATGTAGAAAATTTATATAAGAATGATCTTTATGTCCAGATTTATCTTTTTGTGTTATCTTTCACCCAAAGTTGGTTTCAACTCATTTGCATAACTAGAACTCAAGATATTACAATTTTACTAAAGTGTGTCATTTTCTGATCAATCAACACTATCGACTTGGAAACCCTATTTTAAAATGCGATCTGAACATTGGTCAAAATATGAAAGTTGTAGAAAACATGTATATATATATCTAACAACCATAAATGAGAACAAAATATTAATTTTTGTTAGGTCAAAACTCCATTGAAAGTCTCTGTAGAGTTTCAGACCCTAAGGAACAATTTGTTACATATTTTTATATAGCTCAAAACTTCTATTTTTAGTGACCTATTCCAAAAGTGGTCTACAGGAATATTGTAGATAACATATTGAAGTACTGGATTCCTAAAAATCAGACCTTAAAGCATCGGGATGATACCCCAAAATTATTTCAAACACTCTGTCCAAAATCGGCTCTGCTGAGTTTTGGCGAATGACAAACCTACTTTTTAAAATGGCCAAAACGTCTAAGTTGTTCCAAACAACTACCTTTATCTCTAAATATAAAACTTGTAGGGGACTTGTTAAGATAGAACATGCTAAAAAATGGGACATTTGGACTTGAAATGATACCCCAAAACCGAGACCAACAGAAACATGTTTTTGGTAAAATCTTAAGAAAAGTGTTGAACCATTTTTACTTAGGATGTTTTGTTCACCCTTTTGCCTTAGGTTTTGGCCTTGGTGTTAAACATGATAATTGTAGAAAATATTTTTATCTAAATGGTGTATATAAATCATAGCTTGATTTCATGTCCAGACACCCCAAAACCTTGTCGGCTCTTTTAATTTAGTACTTGATTTTTGTCCTTAAAAGTTGCTAAACGTGATTTGAGTACCCTTGTTGTGAGACCCGAGTTCTATATGATTATCGGCTTGAATTAGTTGATTAGTGTTTTTAAGTGAATGTATGATGATTTAAAACTCATGTTATCATGTTAAATTATATCTTGAGAATTGTAACTTGTGCTTCACATATTTGTATCTTATGCTTTACGCGTTGTACCATGAATCTTGCCATGTTAATACCATGCTATAAATTATTGCACTTGAGATCAATGGTACACATTATGAGCATTGTCATTTGCATTCTGACATATTGGAGTCCATCTGTGCAAACTGTTGTTGGGATGGGCTGTGTTGAGATCGTCGTTCTTGATTCTAAGTCTAGGGCGCCCCTAGTTGCTATTTTAAAAAATGCTTTGGTTTATACACCTTGGGTGCATCCCTGGTGTTTAAAATGATTGTGGTTTGTACACCCTGGGTGCGTTTTCGGTGTTACAGATTTGGTTTATACACCCTGGGTGCGTCCCTGGTGTTTGAAATGGTTTGTCATAGATACTGTTGGGCACCATGGGTTCGTCGCTAGCATTCTGATTTCGATAGCTTGGAGTTTGGGTAATTTCAAAGAGAGCCCAGTTAAGGCGGTCCTAAATCCCTCTTCTTGGTACTTTGTAGAATGTGAATGTCTCTTGAATTCTCTTAGACTTAGGGTTGACACCGGCGAAGGCATCACGCATCTTAAGGTGAGAATTTTTGGCTCGGATAAGAGTGGCTGATAATTGGTTGGCACGCCCCCATGCCATTGCCATTGAGTAAAACTGCTGTGGCATGAAGCTCGGCGACGCATTTACTATTCGCAATGAGGCGTGATGATGGCTTTGGTGATCAAGTCCCATCAAGTCTACTATGGTGAATCCCAGCGTGAAATTCCTGTTATAATTTGGGTGCATATTGGGTTGGGCATCTGCATTTCACACGCATGTGTTTATTGACTTATCTGCTATCTTATCATAAATTTGTCTGTCTCCTTGACTATAAACTGTACTGGGTGTTATACGGTATGCGTCGTGGTGAATCTTGTGCCGTGAGATTAGTTAGAAGGTTAGAGTGTTTTACTTCTAGGCCTTAACTCATGGCATTCGTGCCATAAGTAAGGAGGAGTTCTTGGAGGAAGTCGTCCCAGAGGGAGAAGAAGAGTTTGAAGAACAGGGTGAGTTCCAAGAGCATGTGGATTTTGTTGATGCAATCTGAGGAGTTGAGACCTCTACTTTTGTGCTTATATTTAGTTCTCTTGCGCTTAGTGTAATTGTTGAAATTTCTTGGTAAAACTGTAATAATTATGTACTTTTGAACGGTTCAAAACTCTTTTATGATGTAATAACTAACGTATGTAAATATGAATGAATGGCTAGAATATCCCTTTATTTATATTTATGTATGTCCTGACGTACCCGGAGGATGGGGTGTCATAGAGTAGGTCACTAAAAATATGGGTTTTTGGTTGCATAAAAACCTGTGTCAGAAGCTTCTGCTACTCACAAATCCACAATAGTGAATTTCAGAGGTGTTTTGACTTATCCAGTCTTAATATGGTGGACTCATATTTGGTGGACAGAAAAATATACATGCTTTCTACAACTTTCATGTTTTAACCTAAGCTCAGATCTCGTTTTAAACTAGAGTTTTTGGGTCTGCAATACTGGCTGGTCTGATACTGACACACTTTGGCAAAAAATGTTATATCACGAGTTCTACTCATTCAAATCAGTTCAAACAAATTTTGTATGAAAGATAACATCAAAATCTTGGTCTAAATATAAAGAACACACTTAGATCAGTTTTCTACATGTGTTCTAGCCACCTAGCTCGTGGTATGTCAATATATGGTCTATAATGTTTGCATGCATGTGTTTTAGACTTAAATAACTTAATTCCAGAACTTATAGAAGTTACACATCTCATGAATACTAACATACAAACACATCTCCTATCATAAAAACATAAACAACCCTTAGTTTTCTCACTACAATGCCTTTTTGATCCATTTTTCGGTTCTTCACGTTGGACGTGTTTTAAGAGATGAGTTGAAGGAGATTTTTGTGTGAGATTAACAGAGATTTTTAGAGGTTTACTTATTTATTTTGAAGATCTAATAGTCGAAGGATGATAGAACTTGGCTTTAGAGACACTTCATTAACCTTTCTTGGCTCCTTCTTCTTTCCTTCATTTTTCTTCCCTCTTATCTCTCTCAAACTTGGAAGAACACTCATGAACAATGGAAATCTAATTTATCTCCTCACTTGGCCAAAAATGAAGAAAAGGAAGGTGTGTTTGGTCTTCAATTTATAGAGGAAGGAGTTAGAAGGACTCGTTATGGATTAGAAGCTTTAATTTGAATCTTTTTTGGTTCCATTGGTTGCATGGGGTGGCATGGTCTTTTTGAGACTTATAGTTTTAGATATGGCAGGTGGGGAAGTCGGCCATGACAGGTTTGTGGAAGAAAAATGCTGATTTTGCATTAATTTGGTGTTTAAATTAGGTATTGGTACCATATTGTGCAAGAAAATGCTTTAAGAATTAATTTGATGTATCTTTTTAATGTTCCTACCTACTAAAACATATTATTTTAGTAAGTTTATGATTAATTTAGTATTCTCATGAATTATTATAATTTTTATAGCAATTGATTAAATAGGTGTAGGCTTTTCAGTCAAATTAAGCTAGTTTAACAATATGTGACTTTTTGACTTATTTTAGTGTGTAAGAATTTTAACAATGATTTGTTTGCTTTTGCTAACTTATATTATTATATTATTATGTATTTTACTTGTTTGAATAATTTTGGGTCATAACAATGCATAATTTGTGCATATTTTTCTCATTTTGGACTTAAAAATGTAAAAAGTGACTTTTTGGACACAAATCCCAAGGTAGCCGGCCACGAAGGGGCATTTTTGTTATTTTATCTTTTTTTACTTTATTGTATTTAAATATTTGATTTAGGATGTCCAAGTGTTAAATTTTGTATTTTTATGACTTTTTGGTGTACTAGGAGCAAAATGGTCATTTTATCCTAATTATGAGAATTTTTGATTTTTAGTTTAATATTCCACGTTATTTACATAATTTAGGATGTTGGGAGTCTTCTCTGATGTTAGGGTCTTGCCTATTTGAGTATTAGGTCTTTTTAGGATTTGCAGATCGAATTAGGTTTTCGGGTTACGTTAGGGTCTCTAACCTTTTAGCGACCTAAGATCTCATTGGCTAACTATTGCTAAAACTAGCATTTGAACCGGATCGTTACAACTAGGGTCCGAACTAGGTCATTACAATCTACCCCCTTGAATAAACTTCGTCCTCAAAACTTCGTCCTGTACTTCATCGTGTGAAAGGTTGGGGATGATTTACTAGCGTTTCACCTTCTCGTCTTCAAGTTGACTTTCTTACTTCCGTGGCGTTGCTATATGGCTTGTATCAACAAAATTACTTTTCTTCTGGAGTACCTTCCTTTGGATCTTTATTGTGCTCTCCTCGAACTTGTGTTGTTGTTCACTCGAGTTGTTCTCGGTTGAGGGTGTGAACAGGGTCGGGCTTATACATTTAGCAACCTTGAGGTTTCGTTAGCAAACAATGCTAGTGTGTCCTGTGGTGGAGTGTTTGGTAGATGAATCCTTTGTTAAGTAGCTCCTATAACTGTCCTTTTAACTCCTTCGGGTTGGCGGGAGCCATCCAATGTGTTGCGTTCAAAATCGGTGCGGTGCCTAGTTGAGGTTCAACAAAAACTTGATTTCTTGATGCGTTGGGAGTCCAAAAAACTCCTTTGGAATACATCCTTGTATGTACATACATCCTGTGGTAACTTAGTAGTTGACATGGCATTGATATCGACGAGCATGCAAGCTAATCTTCCCATGAAGTTACTTAATCTACACACCTTCGCGTTACTCGAGGTCAGGGTTTCACGTCGTTCTCCTTGAATTCGTATGATAATTCCATTCTCTATTCGTGGCCATTTCTTCTTTTGTCGAAAATCGATGATAGTGTGATGTTCAGAGTGCCAGTCCATTCCGAGAATCACGCCGCATTTGTTAAAATCTATGACTCGCAGGTTGCATGACATAAGGGTGTCGGTACTCTCAACATACATGTTCTACAATAGAGTCTACTCATGTATGATATCCTAAGGGTGTAACGACGCTTAGAGTTTGATCTAACACTTCGGGTTCCAAGAGCAGAGATCGCATACATGCCAAAGATATGAAAGAATGGGATGCTCTAGAATCAAACAATACTTTCACTAAGGTATTGACCAGCACGGACATACCATGTATGACTTGTGTATCATCCATCTCATCCTCTTGGAAAGAAAAGATTTGTTCTCCCACTGGTCGATTTTTATTGCCATACTTTGCATTTCTCGGCCTTGCTCCATTGCTAGGACCCTCTTGAGGCCTTTGGTTCCCACTGAAGGGTGGTCTTCCTCTTTTATTCTGCTGATTGACAATAGGCCTGGCAGCTTAGATAAGATGTTGGTGCCCTTCCAGTTGAGGTTACGGTTGTTTCCATTGCTGTTGTTGATTTCCATAGTTCCCTTGTCCTAGCTGCAGATATTGTGATTTTTTGTGCCCGGGCTGACCGCATTCATAGTAGACCCTTACCTTTGTAGGTTGACCCATTGCTTACCTTGGTTTATCGGTCGAATGGTACGGATTTTTGGGAATAAATTCCCTATTATTCCTCAGTGGTCCTCTGTGACGAGTACTCTCCTTTCTCTAACTCCAAATCCTTCTAGAGTTAGCTAAGTTCGTCTCCGCCAATAGGGATGCTTTTACTACTTGAGTGTAAGTCAGAAGCTGTAAGCAGATGACTCTAGTTTGGATAGAAGGTTCTAGGCCCCACTCAACCTTTCGTGCCTTTGATTCTTCATCGGGTATGATGGTTACGAAGATTCGGCTCAACTCTTCGAAGCGGTTGACGTACTAAGTTACTGACGTAGATCCTTGTTTTAGCTTTAGAAACTCTTTGACTTGTTCCTTTTGGAAAATAGCTGGGAAGTACTTTTCCAAAAATAATTCTACAAATTGATTCCAAGTTAGAGCTGCTACATATTGGGTGTTGTTAATCATAGACCTCTAGTAGTCAGCCTCTCCTTCCAACAGGTGTGCTGCTAAGGCTACTCAATCGGCATCGGTCTGCACTCCCATGGAGTTAAATAACTTCTTGACAGCTCTCAGCCATTCTTCGGCTACTCTCGGTTCAGCTCATCCCTTGAACATAGGGGCACGTTGTTTTCTTAGTTCTGATAAGAACCATACCAGGGCTAACCCTGATGCTTCTTCGTTTACGGGTCCATCTGCTGGCCATTGATGGTTAGGTCGTCTACTTGCCATCTGGATAAAGAGGGAAGATGTTACGGCTTGTGAGTTATCTTTTTGATGTCTTGATTGTCTTTAGATTTTGGAATCTTATGGAGTTAATTCAAGATTTATTCATTTATATTTCATAACATTCAAGTTCGAGTACATAACCAGTTGAGAATACAAGTTTTTCTTAGAACGATTTCAAAGAGCGAGGTACATAACACATAGGGGCCCAACCAGAACAGGTGTGGATAAAACTATCAGACTTTGGTCGCATAGCCCCATGTCACTTTTAGAGTTTCGTAGCATTTCCATGGCACTTCCACTTGCCACAGTTCTGTGGGTCCCATTTGAGCTTTGTCAGTGATGGCGATAAGAACCTCTGTATAGGTCTCCGTTAGGGATGTAGTCTGTTGCATGAGCCCCCTGTGTAGGTCTTCGTTAGGGATGTAGTCTGTTGCATGAGCCTCTACTTAGTAGTTCTTACAGTCGGGGGTAATGATCTGCAAAACACGTTAAACGCGGATAATGGTAGACATTCTATGCTATAACTTGAGGTAGAGATTTGCTTTGTGACTTGATGATGCGTCAAGTGGTTCTCTTGAGGATGTGCACAATCTAAGTTTCTCATGAAAGCGTTAAACTCTAATGACTATCGTTTCTCATCGATCTACTGGGTAAGGTTTTGAAGGTGAAACAAGGATAAACTGATGCTCATAAGAATATGCATAGGGATGATCAGTTCAAATTTAGAGATCTCAAGGGAGGCGACCTGGGGCAACAAGTAGTCAAGTGTTTAACTAAGGATTTCAAATGATGTACTAGACTGCACGAAATGTGGCTGGAGGTTAAAATGGCTTAGAGAAGGTGAACAAGTCCTTTACCGAGATTCAAAGGAAGATTCCCAGATGGTTTAAAAGATAGGTTGGATGAGGTAAAGTGGTTACGGTTAAGGCAGCCACTGTTGACCCAAGTTGAGAGGTCATTTGGGGTTCAAATGTAGGTGAAACAAGGGGATGACAGTGAACAATACTGAAACAAATGTCCTCGAGACTAATCCTGTACAATCAAATTCTGATAAAAGAGATGTTAAGCAATGGGCAACTAAACTAGATATTTTTCCTGAAGATACGTCGGCCTAACACACCTCAATTCAAGCATCCAAGTCTATTTCCTTGATAAGGGTTTTTAAGAGTGTAGCAAGAATTCACAAAATTACAGCAACTGAGTGCGGTATCAAGATCGTGAGGAGATGAATGATGACAAAGGGTTTTATCAATGTTAAATGTTTGGAGCTAAAGAAATGACTTCGAGTTCCATAATAAGAAGTTAATCAAGGATGATGACTTAAATCGAAGAAGAACCAAATGTGAATACCGGTCATCATCGAGGCATGAAAACTCGAGGACAAGGGTATTTTCTAGGATTGGATTTCTAATAGGGCTATCAATAAGACTTGGGTGAAGAAGGGTTACCGACGAACGACACTTGACGGTACCGTTGAGAATTGATGATACGAAAAGGAAGGACATGTGAAAGAACTTCAACCAGGTACAAAAATTGATATTAGGGTTTGGGGTAAACGAGAAAGGAACTTATAAGGATGAAGTTGCGGGGTTCTAACAGTGACTCTCGATATAATATCTAAAACCCTTCCTAGTGTGTACTCCCGTCTACCCTCCTTAAAATAAGATAACTCGTTGCATGAATCTCCGATCTTCGATCTCGATGTCCTTACTCATTCTTTGCATGTAGATTCACTACTGCTTTTGAACTCGGTAACATCTTAACACGACTTGTTATAAGACTTAGACATAGTAGATTTTAGTTCTTATAATGTATAGATGATAATTATAATTAATACAACACGTCCTATAGAGCTCCTACGCATTAGAACACATGGTTTCCCATAACCCAAGGTCTGAAGGTATACTAAACTTAGGCTCTGATACCAAACTGTGACGCCTCGGCTCCTGGGTAGTACGTTGCGACATGCATATACATACAATTAGGGTTATGCTAATGTCTTATTCATAGATAATCATTATAATATTATATCATTTGAGTCTCGAAAAGCTCGTAAAATACATAAGTATTACAGTTTCACAAAGGAGATTACAAAAATTACAAGGAACGGTCAAAAAACTGTAAAGAAAGAAGCAAAAAGTGTAGAGCTCTTCATCTAAGCTTCGCCTGAGTCTTCTTGTTTTGTGAACTCATCCTGGTCAAATTATTCTTCTTTGTAAAGATCTCATTCCTCTTCACATGTGGCACGAAGCCATGAGTCAAAGCCCAAAAGAAAACTCTCTAACTCTCTAATAAATCTCATGGCATAAACTCACCACAATGCATTTTATACAATACTTAAAGCATTTATAAATCAAGGAGACAGGCAAAGATATAAATACAGTAGGCAGGTAAGTGTTAAACAACTAATTATGCATGTAATGAAGAGTACACTGCAAATGCATTTGTCTAACCCGATTATAAATCAACCAATTGAATTTCGAGTGGCACCATTATGTTCCCGTACGTTTAGCTCCCACACACCAACGTTCCCGATCATGGTGGCGTATAGCGGACGTTCTACTCAATACGTGGCATGGCTCGAGACGTAACACGGTTTAGGATGTACATGGCCCAAAGTTAACTTACCCAACACAGTAATCCGAATGGCACCGTTAGGGTCCCATACGTCAGCGTTCTCGATCATAGCGGCATATAGCGGTGGTTCGGCTCAACACGTGACACGGCACAGGATGTACATGGTCCATCGTTAACACCTTCATCAACCAGGATTCACTAAACAAGATAAAAAGGTCCGCCTTCCTCCACATCGATCATATCAAGATACAACTCAAAATGTACAAGGGGTAACCTACAAGATGTCTCCAGTGCTACAATCACAATGCTCATGGTATAACAACTTATATTCCGAAGTACAACTAACAATGGCATGATATGCAACTAAGCATGGCAAAGTATACAACTCAACATAGCACATGGTACAACTTATTAAAGCACTAAGTACAAGCATATGGAGCAAAAGACACAAATTTCAAGACATGGTTCAAACTTTATAGCATGGATTCTAATCATCATATAATCACTCTAAAATATTAATCATCCAATTTAAATCAATTAAAACATATACTTCAAGTCCCACAACAAAGACATGTTCAACCACACACTTAACAACTTAAGGACAAACTTCCAAGTACCATTTTTAAAAGGAGAGCAGTGTTCTTGGAAACCTAAACTTGGAATTATGTTTTGGTTTTTAGTCACCAGTTAGATAAAAATATTTTTTATAACTTTTATATTTAACACTAAGGTGAAATCCTAAGAAAAATAGGTGAATAAATTCATAGAAGTGAAAATGGTTTAGCATTTTATAGAGAAAAGTACAAAAAAGGGGCCTCAGTTGGTCTCAGTTTTGGGCTATCAATATAGGTCCTACAGGTCTAATTTTTGGATATGTTCTAGTTTAATATGGTCCCAACAAGGCTCATGAATAGTTCTCAAGGTAATTGTTTGAAACAAGGTAGAGAAATGAGCCATTTTGTAAAATAGGTTCAGTTAGTCATAAAACACACAGTAGAACCTACTTTCAACATAGCGTTTAAAGATATTTTGGGGGATCATCCGGGGGTTTTTGGGTCAGATTTTTGGATAACAACTAGATAAATATGTTATCTACACTTTTCATGAAAACCACTTTTGGAGCAAGTCACTAAATATATGGGTTTTTGGTTGCATAAAAACATGTGACAGAAGGTTCTGTTACTCATAGATCCACAACATTGACTTTTAGAGGTGTTTTAACCTATTCAATCTCAATATGTTGAACTCATTTTGTGTACAACAAGATATACATGTCATCTACAACTTTCATGTTTTGACCTAAGCTCAGATCTCGTTTTAAACTATAATTTTTAGGTCTGCAATACTGATTGGTTTGATACTGACACACTTTGAAAAATTGTTATATCTCGAGTTTTACTTATTCAAATCAGTTCAAACAAATTTTGTATGAAAGATAACATCAAAAACTAGGTCTATATATAAAGAACACACTTAAATCATTGTTCTATATTTAGTTATGAGTTTTCCAAAATCAGGGCACAGAGTTAACGATGCTAAAAAATCTGGCCTACATGTGTTCTAGCCACCTAGCTCATGGTATGTCAACATATGGTCCATATGCTTTGCATGCATGTGTTTTATACTTAAATATCTTTGTTCCAGAACTTATAGAAGCTACACATCTCATGAATACCAAGATACAAACACATCTCTTATTATAAAAACATGAACAACCCCTAGTTTACTCACTACAATGACTTTTTGATCCATTTTTTGGTTTTTGATCTTGGATGTGTTTTAAGAAATGAGTTGAGGGAGATTTTTGTGTGGGATTAATAGAGATTTTTAGAGGTTTACTTATTTGTTTTGAAGATCTAATGGCGGAGGGATGATAGGACTTGGCTTTAGAGACACTTCCTTGACCTTTCTTGGCTCCTTCTTTCCTTGCTTCTTCTTTCCTCCTCCTCTCTCTCAAACTTGGAAGAACACTCAAGAACAATGGAAATCTGATTTCTCTCCTCACTTGGCCGAAAATGAAGAAAAGTAAGGGGGTGCTTGGTCTTCAATTTATAGAGGAAGGAGTTAGTGGGACTCATTATGGCTTGGAAGCTTTAATTTGAATCCTTTTTGGTTCCATTGGTTGCATGGGGTGGCATGGTCTTTTTGAGACTTATAATTTTCGATATGGCTGGTGGGGAAGTCGGCCATGACAAGTTTGGGGAAGAAAAATACTGGTTTTGCAAGATGTGACTTTTTGACTTATTTTATTGTGTAAGAATTTCAACAATAATATGTTTAATTTTGTTAGTCTATATTATTATATAATTATGTATTTTACTTGTTTGAATAGTCTTGGGTCATAATAATGCTTGATTTGTATATCTTTATCTCATTTTGGGCTTAAAAATACAAAAAATGACTTTTTGGGCACAAATCCCAAGGTAGCCAGCCACTAAGGGGAATTTTTGTTATTTTTGTTGTTATTTTGTCTTTTGCTATTAAATTGTATTTAAATATTTGATTTAGAGTGTCCATGTATTAAATTTTGGATTTTTATTACTTTTTGGTGTACTAAGGGCAACATGGTTATTTTAACCTAATTATGAGAATTTTGAATTTTGAATTTAATATTCCATGTTATTTATCTAATTTAGGATGTTGAGAGTCTTCTCTGATGTTAGTGCCTTTCCTCTTTAAGTATTAGGTCTTTTTAGGATTTTTGGATCGAATTAGGGCTTCGGGTTGCGTTAGGGTCTTTAACCTTTTAGCAATCTAAGATCTTATTGGCTAACCATTGCTAATACTAGTGTTTGAACCGGATCATTACTACTAGGGTCCGAACCGAGTCGTTACACTTTCTTCTTTCAGCGCAACCGGGGTAGAGGCCTGAGGACTCGAGGAGATCGTGTGGCACCAGCTGCACCCTGTGAGGGCTTCTACTTCTGCTTCTGCTGCTTTTTCATCCAGAGCTCAGGCTCCCATCGTTACACAGACGATTGATAGCTCATAGGAGGAGGAGGAGGGGACCGGGTCGACATCTGGAGAGTCATCCTAGTGAGGCAACGTGGTCTGGAGGAAGAGGACCCGACGAGAGTGATGACCCGACTACTATTCATACACATTACTTCTGATTGATGGGGTCTTTGTGCCTTTAGTTTACTTTACACGTACCATGGATGCTTATCGTTTCTTTTATTTTTGTATGAAAAACATTTTTGATTGCTTGAATCTTAATTATGCATGATATACTTGTGAGTTGACATCTTTCCTTGTAAATCCATTTTCATGTTGCGAATTGCTAATAGGCACCTAACAAGGATTTGGGCATGATGACAAAGAAAAGGCATGCTGTAAAAATTTCTACACAAAAAAAGTTGCAGCCGTGAGGAAATATCTCACGACCGTGAACTTGGAAAGTGGCGGCCTGAACAAACGTGGGAAAAAGTTTACGGCCTTGTGTTTTAAAGTTCACGGCCGTGAACTTTAATGGCGGCCAAGACATTTGGAGATAACAGCCGTGAGGAAAAAGTGACAGTTGTGACTAAGGCTTTTGGTGCGAAACTCAAGGCAAATTCTATAGTTCCCTCCATTTTTGGCTCTATAAAAGGGGCCCCTTGTTCCAGACCCTATTGTCTAAACATTCTGTATTCTCCTTGTCTTTTACATAGCTCATTACTATAACAACTCTCTTTTAGCTTGGATGTGTGACTTCTTCTCGATCGAGCACAAGAACTTTCTCAATTTCGGTCTAGATGCACTGTTCTCCTTAAGAACCATGAGGATCAATTGGCATCTCTTGAGAAGGGCTACCTAAATATGGGATCTTGATGTACACGTGTTCGGCTTCAGGTATGAGGAGCTGTGCCCAACGGTGGAGGAATTTTTCGCCATCCTTGAGATCTTGTTTTGAGAGGAGGTCATAGTCCCTACTCCCTTCTCGAGTCGCAAGGATCGATTGATGCAGCTTTGCGGCTTCTCGAAGCGCGAGGCTTCTCTCATTACCCACGACGGTTTCCTCGACGTGGCACAGCTCATAGACCTTCGGACCCTGAGGTTCTCTTGCCGAGTTCTCTTTTCAGCTTCAGTGCTGCTATGGTCTTTGTATTTGTCTACTGACCCTTTCATGTTGGGACCTTCAGATGGACGGGCTAGCTCTTCTCTAGTTCATATGGCTTATTAGATCCATGAGGGCTAGGACCTTGTTCTGCTAGTCCTTGTTGAGATGCTTCTTCGTCTTGACGTGATCCACACTGAGGGTGCCTTTTACTTTGTGGGCAGTGCTCTTCTGCTGTAGGTGTTCACTCAACTCTCTTTTTTCTTTATTTCTTTCGGGGTTTTCCACACAGCTCTCCTTTTTCTGTATTTCTCTTTATTTTTTCACTCAACTCTCCTTTTTATTTATTTCTCTCTATTTTTCCACTCAGCTAACTTTTTTCTTTATTTGTCTCAGGTTTGGCTGATGGAAAGAGTGAACTTGCTGAAGAAACCTGTATCTGACAGCTATAGTGTGAAGTCATTTATCCACTGTCAGGTTTATTGCCTTTGTTCCACTAAGGCGGCTTGGACAGATTATCTGAGCTCTTTGACTCGAAAGGACATTTCTTGGCAATACCCCTAGTTGAAGATCTCTCGCATGACTGCTGCTACTATGGATCATCCTAAGGTTCTTTTGATTGGTTTGAGGCTAGCCACCTTCTACCAACCGTATCGCATCCTTTGTCAGTTTGGGCATACTCAGACCAGGCCTAACGCTGCTGTTAGCCGTCTGTTCAGTTCTCCTCATCGGGCCCCTTCTTGGGTCAGTACCAGCGGGCTTGGTCTTCTTGTTTAATGGTGCCAGTTGGTAGTGAGTTCGATAGCAGGCTTTTTGAGAATTATAGAGCTTGGTTAGGGAAGGAGCTAGAGTGCAGTGCAAGATAATAAGGAGATGCCTAAAGAAGATGGACTTATACTTTTCTTCGTTGTTCCCCAATATCTTTGTTTGTTTTCTTTTTAGCTTTTTAGGATGAGAACTTGCGAGCCTCCCTTGTGTTGGAATTAAACTAAATTAGTAAAACTTCTTAATGAAAGTTTCTCCATTTCTAGTTCGCAATGATTTCTAAAATTGTCCCCTAGATTCTCATTTTTGCAATATAACCAATTTATTAGTAAAACTTAAAGTAAGCTTTTGTATTGATCGACTACTCGAAACATGGTTACAAAAGGAGAATTTCAAACAAAGGTTTGGGCCGAACTTTTAACAAAAGCTTCCTACGTATCTAAAAAAAAAAAAATTAGGCCATAACGAAGTTCGAGACTCGGGTCACACTCGAGTATTGATAGGTTTTCTCTCAAGGGTAAAATCTTTTGAGCTGGTCTAAGCTATTCGGTGTAGAGAAGACATTTCCATCTAGGTCCATAAGAATAGCAGTAGCTCCTAAAATTAGGGTTTTGATAAGGTGAGGTTCGACCTAATTAGGTTTAAACTTGCCCCATTGGGTCAAAGATCGGTGCTCTGATCTCTTTAAGGAATGAGTAGCCTTTCTTCAAGTTTTGAGACTTAACCTTCTTGTAAAAAGCCCGAGCTATTCTTCTCTGATACCCTTGGATATGAAACAACACCCTGATCCTTCTTTCATCAAACAAGAGCAATTCTTCAAATCTATCCCTCTGCCACTCTGATTCGAGAATACTACTTTTAGCCATTATCCTCAAAGATAAAATCTCTAGCTCTATGGGTCGAACTGCTTCCATCTCATATACCAGTGCATGAGGTGTCGCTTCGGTAGAAGTCTTGATTGATGGCCAGTATCCCCATAGTGCAAATGGCAGTTTCTCTGGTCAATCCTTACTTCCCTCTACTGTCTTTTGCAAAATTTTCTTCACATTTTTGTTAGCGGCTTCCACGGCTCTATATGGAGAAGACTTATGATTGACAATTTGATACTCTTCCAAAAGATCTAAAACTTCTCCTTGGAAGTGAGAACCATTATTAGAAATTATCTCGTGCGGAACCCCGTTTCGTCAGATAAGATTCTCCTTGATGAATGTGGATACTTGAGAGGCTTTTAGGACAGAGTAGGAGGTAGCTTCAACCCACTTTGTGAAATAGTCAATTGCTATTAGAATAAACTCATGTCCATTCGACGCTTTGGGTGTGATCTTCCCTATGACGTTGATTCCCCAAAATGAAAATGGCCACAGTGGTGTCATATTATAAAGCTGAGATGGCGGCACATGCATGAGGTTTACGTGAATTTGACATTTTTGGCATTTTTGAACAAACTGGTGATAGTCGATATCCATCGTCATCCAAAAGTATCCTTGGTGTAGAATCATTTTGGCTAGCATTAATCCATTCATGTGAGGCCCGCAAACTCCTTCGTGGACTTCCCTCATCAATTCATGTCCTTTCTATGTGTTAACGCAAAGTTTATTAACTCCTAGATATCCTCTGTCACGCCCCAAACTTCGGGCCACGTGAAACACCCATAAACAAACAACCACAACACCCAGCCCGAGAATACACTCTCAAAAATAAACATACATGCACTATATGTAACGCCAAACGGCTAACATTACACGGCTCCAACGCCAGAAAATATGTTACAACATACATGTAACAGAAAGAACAAAAAGGAAGACTACAGCTCTTCCACCTTTTCGGCACCTCCAGATCAACCCGTGTGACCGGTACCTGAAAATATGTTATCCCACACTGTGAGCCAAGGCTCAGCAGAAACTAGACAAGCATGTAATATAAACAAAACATGCTAGGAAATCAAAGTGCAGGTTTTAGACTCTCTTTCAAGCCTTGAAAACAGTTTGAAAACGGTTTTAGATCACGACTCACAAGAGCCATTAAAAATAATTTTCACATGCAATGGGAAAGCGAGGATACAAACCATGTTTTGACTCACTCATAGGAGCCTTGAAAACGATTCTTGTCTTTCGACTCCCGTAGGCCATTGATACAGTTTCTTTTATAAAAATTTGGTCTATCCGTCCCGATATTAAATACATGCAATACATGAACACATGCCTCTTCGGGACCTCATTTCAGCCTTCAGATAACGTACACACACACACACGCAAGTGCTTTGTCAGGACCTCGTTTCAGCTAACAAACAGCACTCGCACATGCCTCGTTAGGACCTCGTTTCTGCCAATAGAGCTCACACACACACCCATACATGCACCCGTGCATTGTTAACCGAGGCTAACATTCTTAGAAACACAAGCTCATCTATCCCATCTCATACAAATATGTAAACCTAAACCAGGATTTAATGCATAAAATCACGTAACAACACTACGTTCCACAACCACGTCACATGCCTATAAAACTCTGGGCTTTAAAGCATAAATCACGTTTCACATAACGATATCAAACAATGTAATTCACTTATATAATCCATGCATAAATAAACTACAGTTAGAAATGCACATAACCATATAAAACCTTGCACCACGACGCCACCCTTTATTCCCGAAAGGACTACAGGCCCAAGCGCTCCCCGCACTCAGCCACCACGCCCTCAACCACGCATCACATCCATGTCTCACCATGCACGTCACCCATGAGGACGGCATCACACAACACCCGAGGCCACAACATGACTCCCAAAGCCACCATACAACCAACCGAATCCCGAAAGGAATCCACAGGTATTTGAATCGACTAATCCCATAAATTAATCAATTGAATACCATGGGACGCCAATTGAAAACCAAAAACCCAACCGCTAACACATCCTAACCCAGACCAACACACGCCCAATACGGCTAACAAAACACAAACAAACTCCCAAGGCCCAGACACGACCAACACGGAACCACGCACGCCTAACACGACGAACACGAGCCCACACAAACCCACAACGCCCACACACGTCCAATACAAGGCCACACAAACCCACGACACCCCAAGAAACAAGAAGCTTAGTCAAAAGGGCCCACAAGGATGAAAAATAACCATTTTCCAAACATTCAGCAAAAAATGGGTGAAAAATGGTTTGGAAAATCTTGACACATGTTCACTCTTTTGGTCATAACTTTTTCTACAAAAAGCATTTTAAGGTACGAGAGGTGTCATTGGAAAGAGGACTTCCGCGGCTTCAATTTGAATACAAAAATGATCCAATTATGAGTCCGAACGAGGGAGATATGACCCAAACAAAACAGCTTTGCGCCGCAACCAGACTGCTCGCGCGCGACACAGCGCTCGAGCGCCCCAACCAGCGCCCGAGCGCCCCAACCTCTACGCCCCTATTTTGTTTTTTTGTTTTTGTTTTTAAACCCCAAAACATGTATAAACTCTAAAATCAAACCTCCAAACATGTTTTTCAAGACTCACAGAGATACCCTAACCCAAGACTACCATAAAGCCTCGAAAGAAACTCTCAAATCCCAATTTCATCCAACCGAAACGACGAAAAACAACTTTTAAACTAAAAACTCGATTTATCGAAACATAAATCACTTTTTCATGCATTTTAAGATGGTAAAACTACACACGATTACACGTAGCACCCTTATAAGACATGAGAATCTAGGATCCTACCTCGGTGAGTTCAAAACTCGACGTCTCGATCCACGTGCAAAATCAAGCCTCGTCGGAATAGAAGTACGTCCAAATGAACGCGTAGCCCACCGTGCCAATAGCAAGAATCCGCTGTTGGATCATCAAATATTGAGCCCCGGGCCCCCGAGAAGTTAGAGAGAAGGCAAAGAGAATAATGGAAGCTTGTTGGAGAAGTTTTAGAAAATATCTTTTTGAAAATATCTAACTCCAGATATTTATAGGCCTCCAAAATATATTTTTTTGAAAATTTTCAAAATTCGCGCCACAGGACGCCACGCCCCCGGGAACCTACCCCGCATGCATATCTAAGCCCGATCATGTATAAAAACTCGTAAAAACATGCTGTAAGAAAAACACGAAACACGCGTCGAAAAATACCGAAAAAGGAAAACGTGTCAGGGTCTCACATCCTCTCTTATACAGTTTTCCTCCACATATAACGAACTATGCAGCAAGTCTCCGGATAACTCTTTGATCCTTCTTGCTAGCTCGACTAGGATACTTCCCTTTTTCGATGAAATTCCAAATGTTGTCGTACCAGGGTAGTCCATCATTGACTTCTTGGGTAGCGACGATATTTCCAATTGTGGGTGCATCTCTTTGCTGAATCTCCAAGGGTCTCATCCTTACTCGAGGCAGTATGTCAATCATTGATGCCACAGTAGCCAAGATATCAATGAACTTATTCTGCAATCTCAGAACGTGGGTGAACATCACACTTTCAAAGTAGGGGATCATTACTTCGAGTTCTTAGTTGTTAGTTCAGACAACCTAAGAGGGGGGTAAATTGGGTTTTAAAACAATAATAACAATTTTACAAACCTTTTATAAAACCCTTTAATTTCATAAGCAAATATGGCAGGTAATAAAGCAATAATGAAATTAAAGAGGTTATGGAGAGAGAAAATGAACCAGATACCAAGATTTATAGTGGTTCGGCTTCTTCCAAGCCGACGTCCACTCCTCAAGACTCCTCTTGAGAATATCCACTAGGATTAAATGCTTCACAGGCCCATTCAAAAGCCTTTTACAGCCTCAAGAAGATTCTACAAAATAATCTCCTATTTTTTCTAATCTCTCTTGAGCTCTTCTTTAAAGAGGATCACTCACTCTCTTGAAGGATCAAGGGAGACTCACCTTTTATTACAATAAATGAGAGAATCAAAGATTTATTAACTCACTCTTTTTACAAATGATTGGAAATAAATGAACAAGAAAGAGTGAGAATTGGCTAGAGGAGTAAATGAGCAATAAATGCTTTCTTGAAGGTTTTGAGCTTTTGATTCAAGCAATAGAATAGTGTCTAGTTCTTTGAAGCTCTGAAAGTTAACTCCTTATATAGCTATCTGAAGTAAATGACCATTGGTGAAGGCAATTAATGCTGTGAAATCCAACCGTTGGAACGAGCACGAGATTTGAAATCTGTTATAGGTGTCGACACAAACTCATTTGGTGTCGACACAAAATATTTACCTTACCCACACTGTGGTGTCGACCTAGTGCATTTCATCAGATTTCCAAGTGATACTTTAGTGTCGACTCAAAATCGTTTGGTGCCGACTCAAAAAGTTACAGTCAACCTCAGGACTTTTAGAGTAAACTCATCTTCATTTGGTGTGGACTCATAAAATCTCAGGCAGTCTCGGTTGTTTTGGTGTCGACTCATTTTAGTTTTGTTTCAACCAAAAACTCTTGTTTCTGAAAGGAACATTTGTGTTGACTGAGAAAACTTTGGTGTCGACCCTTTTTGACTTGAATCAGGAAATAGCTTGTAGCTTTGGTATCGACCTATTTCTATTTGGTGTCAACTCATTTTGTTTCCCAAAGGGTGTTTTGGTGTCAACTTATGAGAATTTGGCGTCGACCCATAAAACCTGAAATTTGGAACCCGAAGGATCATTTGGTGTCGACTCAAAATACTTTGGTGTCAACCCAAAATAAATCCCGGTCCAATATTGTAGGTGTCGACTCATTTTGAGCTCTTAAAACATCTTAAGAAAATAGTTAAGGTGTTGACCTTAAATTCCATTTGTGTCGACACACTTGAGAATTTCAAGCGTGCTTTGCCTTAAGGTGTCGACCCAATTATCAATTGGTGTCGACACAAAATGTTCTTTACAAGAACACTAAGTGTTAACCCATTTGATGCAAAGTGTCAGTACAAATGGCATAAGGTGTCGGTTCATTTGTCACGTAGTCTTAACACTTACCTTTTTGGAAACATTTAAATATAATCTTTTTTAAATCAATTTAATCATAAGAAAATGAATTATTAAAATCATAAAAATCTAATTAAAAAACCCTTTGATTAACAATCTCTCATTTTTTTATGATTACAATATTTTTTAAAAAATATTTAAAAATATTTTCAATATGGGTTCTCCCCTTATCTTTATGCCTTAAACAATTTAAGCAAGCAAAGAAATATGACATTGAACAATGTAATATCTAAGCTTCAAAAGAAGCATTCTGAATTCATTAAAAAATGGGTATTCCGTGCAAACAAGCTCATGCATCCAACAGTCTCAATAAAGCAATTTGAACAATATATATATGCACACAACCCAATTATCATTTAATCCCAATCTCAACAAGGCATTTAACACTTGGCATTCCAAAAAGAAATGTATGAAAAGAAAATAACAGTTGATATGAAATTGAAGATTCAAACAAGTCAAAACACTTTCATTCGTACAATAGTTCAAAAACCAATACCCATTCATCTATAAGCATGAAAATGAAACGTTTTTACCAACCACCACAGTCACATTTCGATATACAACAAAAAAATTAAATAAATAGAAAGGTATGTTTTTAGGGTACAACTTTCCTTCAAACAACAAAAATAAAAACTTCACAACTTCTACTTTTTCTTTTCTTTCTTCTTCCCTTTTGGAATCATCAAAACTCATCTATCTACTTCTTGAGAGCCTTCTTTCCTCTTGCTTTTTCTTCCTCTCATTGTCCTTTTCTTTAGAGGCTTGAGCTCGCTCATCCTTCTTCTCAGCTGCTTCCATTGCTGCAAAAGTGGCTACCAAAGCCAAGTCAGCTTCTCTTCTGAGTCTTGCTTCTTTCTCCTCTTTGGTTTCCTTAGGCAAGAACTATTTAGCTCATGTCTCTTTGATCCATGAGAGGTGTTCTTCCACTTTCCTGGTATTCTGCTGGACAACCATCACCACACCTTCATCATATTCTTTTTTAACTTGCTCAAGAATGACAAGATTGGCCTTCACAATAGAGTCAACGCTGTGCTTCATCTTCTTGCTAAGTGATTTGCCAACATCACAGGCTTGCTCTACATCTATTTGCAGAATATAGTTGGTTTCCTCAAGTTTGGTCATGGAGTCTGAAATGGAGGATACTTTACAAACTATGTCATAAAGATCTGCATCAACCTTATCTCAAAGGGATGCTATAGAAGAGGTCAACCTTTAAACAAGGGTGACTAACTCAGCAAGCTGCTAGGAGGAGGGACCAACAGATGGAGCAGAGGTAGAAGCAACAAAAGGTGGAGGAGTAGGGGTAACATGGGAGGATGATGAACTAGGAACGTCAGCACTGGTGTGGGGTGGAACAGGGAAAGATGCAGCAAAGGGAATAGGAGAATTGGCACGACCAGAGGAGGGGGGAAGAGGAGTTCTATTTGCAGAGGGGGTACCACGACGAGTAGTCCATATGCCATCAACCAAAGAAATCTATAGATGTTTTAAGGTGGACTTACCATACAGATCATATTTTGAAAAAGGAATCCTCTTTTCAATGGTTATGTCAACACCAAAATGACGAAAGACTTTGGTTAAAAACATTCCATGGGGGAGGGAGGAATTTCTCTTAGAATGGGATTGAAATATGTTAGAAATGAATAAATAAATGAGATCAAGTTTCTTTCTCTCAAGAATAAACCACATGACAAAAATGTGCATGAAAGAAACATCATTGAATTTTTTGGATTGAGGTAGAAAGATGTGATTCACAAAATGATGCAGAATACGCATCTCAGGTTTGAGAGAGTTGGCCTCAAGAGGCTTGGAAGGGTCAACCTCATCAACAGCGAAAATCTGTTTTACTGCATCATGAAAGGAGAAACTTTCGATGGTTTTCCTTTTAGGTTTGCAAGGGATAAAGAGTCTACCCTTTGGGAGTCAGAGAATCTCATTCAAAGTCTTAGATGACAAGAAGATGTCTACACCATTCACCCAAGTAGTGATGGTGGTGTCAGAAGTATCAATGATTTTGAAGTGTGCATAAAAGAGTTTCACAAGTGTGGAAAAGTGGTGGTCACGGATTTGGAGTAGATTCATCCAATCGAGGTCGGTGAACCATTTGGAGAGCTTCATTTCTATGGAATCAAAGAACTAAAAACCTACAGAATGGCCAAGGATTACCTTTCGAGTGGCGAAGGACGCGAAGTACAGGGTCTTATACTTCGAGAATTGGAATTTCAGAGAGAAGGCCATTCCCATGTCCGTAGAAGGCATATTTCCCGCCGTTATCTTCAATTTTTGCTTCGATTTGGCTTCTTTGCAGCCCCAGAGCTTGATGGCCCTTCGTCGGTGGGGCATTTCCTGCCCTTGTCCATTGTCTTTGGAGGCATTGTCGGTGAGAAATAAGAGAGAGGGAGAAGGAGCGAAGATGAGGAGTCAACACTAGGGTTCAACTGGAACAAAGGAGGGAGAAGACGAATGGTTACTGAAATTGGTAGTTGAAGAGTTTGAGCGCGAAAAGGGAAAAACAGCCTTTATATGAACTCAATGAATTATATCGACACGAATCTTATTTGAGTTGACACTTTTGACGAGACACAGAGTGTTCAAAAATAGGAATTGTGTCGACACTTTTGGTTTATTGAGTCGACACTCCTCATAGGCGAGTCGACACAAATTTTACCAAGAGCAAGGATACGAATCGTGTCAACATTATATAGCTTGGGTCGACACTTTTATCAAAATGTGTCGATACTGTATAGCTTTGAGTTAACACTTTCACACATGTGTTGACCCTTTTTATCATTGAGTTGACACTTTTCACACACAGAAATAAAGCATGAAAAGCAGTTGATATACACTAAACAGGCATTGTTGGTATGACATTTTAACATCAATTTAGAGCACATAGTATACCAATTTCTCTTACGATATAACATAATCTTTCTTCATTTAAAGGTTTGGTGAATATATCAGCAAGTTGGTAGCCTGTGCCTACAAATTCAAGTTCTATGTTACCTTTTTAAACATGTTCTCTAATAAAATGATGTCTAATCTCAATATGATTTGTTCTAGAGTGTTGATAGGGTTCTTGGATATGTTAATGGCACCAGTGTTATCACAATTAATAAGAATAAACGCACACCGTAGTGTTCTAGTTGTTGTTTCATCCATAGAACCTGTGCACAGCAGCTATCAACTGTAATGTACTCAGCCTCAGGTGTAGATAAGGCCATTGAGTTCTGTTTTTGCTAAACCATGACATTAAAGAGTGTCCTAGGAATTGACTTGTTCTACTTGTACTCTTCCTATAAATTTCACAACCGAAAAAGTCTGCATCAGAACAGCCAAATAACTCAAAGGCTATTCCTCTAGAATAGAATAATCCTAGATTTTGTGTACGTAAGAGGTATCTAAAGATGCACTTTACAGCAATCACGTGTGATTCTTTAGGATTAGCTTGATATCTAGCACATATGCAAACACCAAATATGATATCAGGTCTACTTGCAATCAAATAAAGTATGAGATCCAATTATACTTCTATATCTCTTTTCTTCTACTGCTTTACCATTTTCATCATTGTCAAGCTTTGTTGAAGGGCACATTAGAGTTCCCATTGGTTTTGAACTTTGCATATCAAACCTCTATAACAAATCTCTTGTATACTTAGATTGATAAATGAAGATTCCTTCTTGTGATTGTTTGATTTTAAGTCCAAGGAAGTAATTGAGCTCACCAATCATGCAGATTTCAAATTCTCCCTACATGCACTTAGCAAAGTCCTTGCAAAGAGATTCATTAGTTGAGCCAAAAATAATATCATCTATATATATTTGGATAACAAGTATGTCTTTTCCTTGAGACTTGATAAAAAAAATTATATCAATTTTTTTTCTTAGAAACTCATTTTCAATCAAGAATTTGCTTAGCTTTTCATACCAAGCTCTTGGTGCTTATTTCAGATCATAAAGAGTCTTGGTGAGTTTGTAAACATGGTTTGAAAAATCAAGATTTTCAAAGTCAGGAGGTTGTTTTACAAAAGCTTCCTCGAAATAAAAGTATTTAGAAAGGCACTTTTGACATCTATTTGATAAAGTTTGAAGTTTTTAAAACATGCAAAAACAAGCAACATCCTAATTGCTTCAAGCCTAACCACAGGAGCAAAAGGTTCATCAAAATCGATACCTTCTTCTTGATTGTAACCTTGGGCTACCAATCGAGCTTTGTTCCTAAGAGCTACTTCATTCTCATCTATTTTATTTCTAAAAACCCATTTTATACCAATGATGGATTGTTCCTTAGGTCTTGGAACTAAAGTTCAAACTTTGTTTCTCTCAAATTGATTTAGCTTTTCTTACATAGCCAAGATCTAAAATTCATCGTTTTCAGTTTTCTCAAAATGTTTTGGTTCAATCTGAGAAAGGAATGCTAAATTACCATAAACATTATGTAGAGAGAATCTAGTTTTGATACATTGAGATGGATCACCAATGATCAAGTTTTTTGGATGACCATGAGCATTCCTCCATTCCTTAGGCAAATTTGAATTTTCTTGATTTGAAGTACCAGCAGCCTGTTGGATTTCATTTTGCTGTGCATTTGTAGCTTTCTCATGGTTTGGCTCTTCTTGGTCTTTGATGAAGATGTCTACAATACCTTTTTCTATATCAACCAAGTTATCTTCACAAAATTCCTTGGAAGAACTGAGGTTAGCTTCATCAAATACAACATGAATAGATTCTTCAACAATTAGGGTCTTTTTATTGAAAACTCTATAAGCTGTACTAGATATAGAATATCCTAAGAAAATACCTTCATTAGATTTAGCATGGAACTTGTCCAAAAATTTTTTTTGTTATTCAAAATAAAACATTTGCACCTAAAGGCACGAAAATAACTGACATTAGGTTTTTTCCATTACATAACTCAAATGGGGTTTTCTTAAGACAAGCTCGAATTATGGCTTTGTTTACAATATAACAAGTTGTGTTGATAGCCTCGACCCAAAAGTATCTTGGTAGATTATTTTCACAGAGTATGGTTCTAGCCATTTTTTTCAAAATTTTATTCTTTCTCTCAACAACACCATTTTGTTGAGGGGTTCTAGGAGCAGAGAAATTATGGTCTATACCACTGTCATCACAAAAATTTTAAAAATTTTTATTTTCAAATTCTCTACCATGATCACTTCTGATACTTGTGATTTGAAAACTTTTTTCATTTTGAATTTTCTGAGACAGTTTTGCAAAAGAGGCAAAGGCTTCATCCTTATGAGCTAATAATAGCACCCAAGTATATCTAGAGAAATCATCATCAACAACAAAGGCATATCTTTTGCCTCCAAGGCTAAAAATCCTTGTTGGACCAAATAAGTCCATGTGCAATAGTTGTAAAGGCATAGAAGTTGAAATTACCATTTTGGATTGAAAAAAATATCTAACTTGTTTGTCTTGTTGACATGTATCATAAACTTTGTCTTTTTCAAATTTAATTTGAGGTAAACCAATCACTAATTTTTTTTTCAAAAATTTTGAAATCAAGTTCATATGAGTATGTCCAAGTCTTCTATACCACAATCAACTATTATCACTCAAGGTAGCTAAACACTGTGTCATTTTCAAAATGTCATTTAGATTGAAAGTATAAACATTTTGCATGCCTATGACCCTCTAAAATAACTTTGTTATCAATTGAGTTTTCAATAACTTAGTATGATCAAAGACAACCTTGTGGCTTTTGTCACAAAGTTGGCTTATGCTAAGAAGGTTATGTTTCAAGCCATCAACAAGCAAAACATTTTCAATAAAATGGGAAGAAATTTTACCAATACATCTAATTCCTATGATTTTACCCTTGCTATTGTTACCAAATGTCACAAATCAACCATCTTTAGGCTTGAAGGATGTAAACATTGATTTGTCACTTGTCATGTGTCTTGAGCAGGCACTATCATGATATCACATCCCTTCCTTGAATGAGGACTTAAGACACACCTGCAAAGAAAATTAAGTTTTGATTTTTGGTACCCAAACTTTCTTGGGTCCTTTGGTGTTAGTTCCATGTGGGTGTGTTCCCTTTGGAACCCAAACCCTTTTTGCAGTGAAAGTATGTGATTTTCTATGTGAAAAATGTGTAATAGTGTGTGCCCATACTCATAATAATGAATGCAAGTAGCATTGGAATGATTTGAGGATACTTTAACAAAAATACGGCTAAAAAACTTTTGTTTTCTCTTTGGTTGGTAACCAATTCTAGCTCTTTCAAAGACACACTTTTGCAATCCAAGAAGTTTGTCCAAGTTTTCTTTTCCAAGAGTAAATCTATGTAGAATTTTTGTAAGGTCTTCAACCTTTTCATTTAAAACTTGATTTTCATTTTTCAAAGACAAAACTTGATGTGACAACAAATATTTTTCTTATGTTAAATCTTCAATTTCACAAGATGAGAAAAGAACCAACTTTTTAAGAATAGCATTCTTAGAACCCATTTTTCCTAATTCATCATGTAAATTTTCAAATGTAACTTGAAGTTTTTCTAAATAAAAAGGGTCATTAGTTACCTCATTGTCTTCTTTGGCCATATGGCAAAGGATAGCAACTTCATTTTTCTCCTTTTCATCCTCGGAGCTACTATCTTCACTTTCATCCCATGCAGCCAACATTGCCTTCTTGAATCCCTTCTTGAAGTGCTTCTTGAGTTGGGGACACTCGGCCTTCATATGTCCAGGTTTTTTACATTCAAAACAAATGATCTCATCTTCCTTGTGATCATTCTTAAATTTGTTTGACTCACCCTTGAACTTGTTGGGTTCCCCTTTGTGCCCATCTTTCTTGAAGAATCTCCTTTCTCCTTATTTTTTACTTTTAAGAAACCTTCTGAACTTTCTTGTAATGAGGGCGAGATCTTTATTTTCATCACTTGTGGAGTCTTTGTCTGATTCATCATCAAGAATGGAAGATTTGAAAGCTATTCCTTTCTTCTTTTTGCTGTCATTTTCATCATCCATTTTGATATTCATCTCATCAGTCATGAGTGAACCAAGTGAAGGGAACTGAATCCCAAAAGACTAAGATGGTGCATACGAATCGAATCAAACGTGATGCGGGGCGAAGATCATACAATAAAAAAAAATTGTACTATGCCGTTCCATCCAAATAGACAGGAAAATCGTCCGGATGAAATCTGTACGTGATGAACAATCTGTTGGAGGCAAGACTGTCAAGATCTTTATTTTTGCAAACGATTAACGAAAAAAATTAACTGGATGGACAAACACTAAAATGGGTTTTAGATAAAACTTTTGATGATGTACGATCAAAATAAAACCCGTGTATCCAAAGTTAATTTAGAAGAACACTTTTTTACCGGTCGAATCTTGAACTATGATTTGAATCCAAGTGGAAGCTTCTGTTAGATCTTCTACTATATTCACTTATGTGATTCTCGGATATAGTATGGGTTATAATCCTCCAAAAACTCGTACCGGCAGAACTAAGACAGCTTTAGTCTTAGAAGACAAGTTATGAAACTCGTTCAGCCTACCCGCATATATATAGGGTTACCGTAGAGACCTAGGAAGTAATTATGAGTAAGACTTCTAGTGGAACACATACACATATTAGCGGTTTATGTAATTAAGCAAACCTCATAGCGGTATCTGCAATTCTGGAAAACCAGCTGCGATTTTTGTAATTTTTATAAAACACTGAATTATAGTTCACACCACTAAAGAACTGTAATTGCACTCTAAGCCATAATCTCAAGGCATCTTGTATTGAGCTCCTGTTATTAAATGCTTAACTCATCTCCTCATGTTAAGATTTCCGATACCCGCCAATTAAATTTAATTACTAACAATTTAATTTAATTGACATCTTGATATTCTTTAAACCCTTCTGCTTAACTTATTTGACCGTTGAATAACCAAATCCACCTACAAGGTTTGGCCCGGTCAAAACTTATAAGCTTCCTTAAAGGAGTATCGTCAATCTCGATCTTTCGGAATGTGGATTCCATCAATAATTAATATTTTCTCTATAAATAATACCGTAATCCAACTTACCGGGAATATAGACCCGTATAAGATTGCGCCCTCTAATAAATCAAAATAATGAATATTAAATATACGCAAATTAATAATTATTTTAGGATTAAGAGGATAAGTACTATTCATAATAATCTTGGCGTATGAATTAATTTACATAGTATAAAATTAATTACCCAAAATGTCTCGTTCAATACACACAAAGTGTACTAACACAGAGTGTCAGAACAATAGACGGCGCTATTATCAATTCCCCGTAACCAAGATAGGCTTACTAAAACTCTGTACTACAGTCGTACCGATGGTATACCCATTTCCATCTAAACTGTGAACATAAAATTTATATTCTATAAGAATCTAAAATTTGATATTTTGTGTGCAAGTCGTACTCTACACACCAGATTAAATACTATACAGAATATTGGGCATCCATGCATAACATTAAAGAAACAATACACATACATTGCTCATAAAGATTCTCATAAAATAGAAAATTAATTTTATTAAAATTAAATTAAATACTAAAAACATAGATTTTAGTGTACCAACCCTAACATTCTCTCACTTGTACTCAAAATCATGCTGCTTTATATCTGACTCCCATGTTCTCTACATGACTATCAAAAGTCTTAGCCGGTAAGCTCTTTGTAAAGGATCTGCAAGGTTGTCTCCTAATGTAAGCTCTATGACGGACTGAAAATCTGAGTCTATGTACCCCAGAGGTACTAGACTGTTTGCCTGGTAAACTAACATATAATCCTTAGTTCTTTTCAGGTACTTGATTATTTTCTTTATCGTAGTCCAATGCTCCTGCCCTTGGTTAGACTGATATCTTCTAACCATGCCAAAGGCAAAACAGATGTCGGGTCTAGTGCAAAACATAGCATATATGAGGCTTCCTACTATTGAAGCATAAGGAACCTCCTTCATCTTCTCTATCTCATCAGGTGTTTTAGGACACTAATCCTTGGATAGAGTGATTCCATGCCTGAAAAGGAGAAATTCTTTCTTAGAATCCTGAATGCTAAAACGAGCAAAGATATCATCGATATATTTTGCTTGTGATAAGCACAATATCCTTTGTTTTCGATCTCGCACAAGCTTGATCCCAAGAATGTGACTGGCTTCTTCCAAGTCCTTCATATCGAACTGCCTAGATAATCATACTTTAACCGTAGATAATGCCTCCACATCATTTTTGATGAGCAAGATATTGTCTACATAAAGTACTAGGAAGATCACCACGCTTCCGTCACGCTTTTTGTACACACAGGACTCATCTGAACTCTGAACAAAATCATAGAACTTTATGGCTTGGTCAAACCGAGTGTTCGAAGACCTCGATGCCTGCTTAAGTCCATAAATGGATCTCTTAAACTTACACATGTGTTCTTGGCCTTTTGCAATAAATTCGTCTGGTTGTATCGTATAGATACACTTGTCTAGACTTCTGTTAAGGAAAGCTGTCTTGACATCAATGGATAAGAGAATCCGAATAGACTTAAGCATGGCTACCAACAAAAATGTTTCCTCAAAATCGATCCCTTCTTTCTTAGTGAACCATTTAGCAACAAGCCTAGCTTTGAAGGTTTTAACCTTACCGTCTGCTCCTCTCTTCCTCTTGTAGATCCACTTATAGAGCTCGGTATCTAGTTCTATCGGGATCCTGTCAAAAGGCTCTCCCAAAAACCTATACCGATCAGGTTGATGAACAATCCTCCCACTACGACGATGCACTACCTGTGTCTGTGTTTAGCAGTAACGTGCTATACAGAATCAGAACCCTGTGCATTAGCACCCTGTTCTTAATTTGCACCTATCCCAATAATTCTCTCATTACGATGAGGTAAAGGAATATCAATGACTTGTTCTTTCGTTCTACTGGTATTTTCTCTAAGTTCTTCCAGAATAATTTTGCTATTGGGCCTGTGGTCTATAATATAATTCTCTTCCAAGAATCAGGTATTGGTGCTAACAATGACCTTTTGATCCTTAGGATTATAAAATAGACCACCCTTCGTTCCCTTGGAATACCTTACAAAGAAATAGACTTCTGTCCTCGGTTCTAATGTACCCGCATTCTCTTTCAGCACATGTGCTGGACACTCCCAAATCCGAATGTGTTTCAGACTAGGCTTACGCCTGGTCCACAGTTCTGTGGGAATAGAAGGTACTAACTTAGAAGGTACCAAGTTTAGAATGTAAGCCGCTGTCTCCAAAGCGAGTCCCCAAAACAAATCAAATAAACCTGAATAACTTATCATAGACCTTACCATTTCCATAAAAGTCATATTTCTTCTTTCTGCTACACCATTCTGTTGTGAAGTGCCAGGTGCAATCGACTGGGATGTAATCCCTTCTGATGATAAGTAGTCCTTAAACTCTCCAAAGAGGTATTCTCCACAATGGTCGAATCGTAGTGATTTGATACTTTTACCTAGACACTTCTCTACCTCTGCCTTAAATTCTTTAAATTTCTCAAAGTATTCAGATTTATGGTGCATCAGGTAAATGTATCCATACCTTGAGTAGTCATCAATGAAACTGATGAAGTACTAAAAGCCACCTCTAGCTCGGATTGTTATAGGACCGCACACATCAGAATGAACCAACTTCTACAGTTCTTTAGCACTATAGCCTTTGATCGAAAGCGCCTATTGGTTATTTTACCTTTTAAGCAAGATTCACAGACTGAAAGTGCCTCCACTTCCAATGAACTCAAAAGTTCATATGCTACAAGTCTATTTATCCTTTTTAGATTAATATGACTCAAGCGTAAGTGCCAAAGAAACGTTTAGTTCATTAAAGAAGGAAATTTTCTCTTATTTGGTAAATTAGATGTATTATTTATTTCAGTCAATTCCAGTATAGGAGAGATTAGAGTAATAATATAAAGATCATCCACCAATGTACTAGAATCGACAACCCGTTTATTATCTTTAATAACCACATAGTTATTAAAATAAACCAAATATCCTTCTTTAGCTAATCCAAAAATTGAAACTAAGTTCCTTCTAATGGCAGGTATTTAAAGACAATCTCTTAATATTAAAATCCAATCTCTATCAAAACTGAGAGTGACATCTCCTATTGCAACTGCTATTACCTTTGTATTATTATCCATATGCAGGTAAACCTCCCCATCACTAAGTTGTCGAATTTTCTAGAACCCCTGCAATGAATTGCAGATATGATTAGTGGCTCCCGTATCTACATACCATGTACTAGTAGATAACACCGCTAAACATGTTTCCACAACTATTGAACAAAAATTACCCTATTTGTTCTGCCTTCTAAGAAATACTGGACATAGCTTTTTCCAGTGCCGAGTCTGGTTGTAGTGAAAACATCTGCTTTTCGACTTTTTCACACCAGTCTGTGGCCCACTAACTACTCTGAAAATCGTATCTCCCTGTTTGTGAACCTTTTTCTTCTTCATTCCTTTCGATACAAAGAAAGAACTTTTTTTCAGAAACAACCACTTTTTCTGGTATTGAAGGAATACCATTTGTAGTTAAAGCTATAACCAGGTTACATTTTCAGCCAACAAAATTTAGTCTCGTTAGTTTGTTTTCTTTGAGTATTAAAGTGAGTGGGTTGACAGCCATTTTGATCATGAGAATCACATAATTAAAAAAATTCGTTAATTATGATGAGAAAAATTTTGAATTTATTTTAATTTGGTTCCCTCTACCATTTTAAAATTAATTCGCCAGCAGCCTGGTAACCTGAGAATAGCATGCCTCAATGGGAAGACGTCTACTATCCTTCATAAGACCAGACAGGTCAATTCTTTTTAATTTTACTATCTAGGCAACTAACTTTGCCAAGTAAAATTAGATAGCTGACATAGTTTCGGTCCAGTATATAATAGCAGTGACTCAGATGAAGATGATACTATTATATACTGTTAAGTGGTAACCATCACCTATTTTCAAATTAATTATTTTGCAATGAACCCTTCAGATGAAGAAGAGATCCAAACTAACAATTATACAAAATTATCCCTAAAGGAAGTTTGTACTGGCGATACTACAATTAATTTGTCCATTGGAGGGAAAGGCCTTACTGTCGACACACAGGATTTAATTGCATCGGTTACAAACTGGTGATGGAGACCGCGAGATTTGTATGTGAATAAATTTCTTCTCCCACTTAGATTTTTAAAATATCTTTTAGGGTTATTAAAATCTATTTAATTAAAATAACTTTATTAATTTTGAAAACCACACAATTTAAAAGAATCAAACATCTTTCCATGTACACGATTTCAAAGATTCTAATTTATCGAACCATCTTTTCATGTTTAAATGCGTAACAAATAAAATTTAATAAATGCATAATTTTTCCTTCAGCGTTTCAGCTAAGATAGTGATTAAAGGCATTTATTTATTTATTTTATTTTTTGTTCCACATTTTTTTGAAAAATAATAATTTATTTTGATTAAATATTTTTTCATTTAATTAATTCAAAATTCGAAATTAATTCTCATGTTTTTTCAAGATATTTGATTTAAAACAAATCATCTTAAATGTGATATTTTGTAAAAATATAAAATATCTAAAATTTTTTATTTAATTAAAATTAATTAATTAAAAAAAACTTAATTTTATTTTTTATTACAAAATATTTTAATTAAAATCAAAATTTTGAATTAATTAAATTAGCAGGACAGATATGCAATCATCCACGCAGTTCATATATATATATATAAGCATGATATGCATATATCTCGATTTTATGATCCAAATGAAACACCGAGGTATTTTAGTCTCTCTAAGAGAATCAGTTATTTCAATTACTGTTCACCTTTGATTCCGTGTCCTGATTGCATCAAGCTTCCTTAATACTATTTGATATATCAATATACATCATATCAGTCTCATATATATATATATATATATATATATATATATATATATATCAGAATATACATCAAAATCAATCCCAGGAGAGAGAAAGTCGCCTGCAACCACCAGTCACCGTCGGCACCACTTTGCCGTCACCTTCAAGCGGCTCCTGCTCCTCATTCGGGCTCCGTTTTCGATGAGCTTTGTACAGTTGGAAATCTCTCAAAATATGAAATTTTTTGTCAAAAAATTTTCTCCAAACCAGTACCGAAAATGGCTAAAAGCATGGCCCGAACCTCAAAAAATGCTGCTGCTCGCCACAGCACTGCGCCGCCAACTTTTTGAGGCTTTTTTGACCTCTTTCCGAACTCCATTTTTGACATACTTTATATCAAAAGAAAGCTCTCAAAAAATAATATTTTTTATGAAAAATGATTCTCGAAAATAACTCAAAAAATCACCAAAAACCGCATAGAACAGATTGTCGCCGCTCACCAACGCTGCCGCCTAGAACCGCTAACTTCCTGAGGTTTTTTTTACCTCTTCTCGAACTCTATTTTCAACGTATTTTATACCGTTAAAAAGCTCTCAAAAGGTATAATATTTTTGTCAAAAGAACTACTCAAAAATAGCCCAAAAAAATATCAGAAAACTGTCTGAAAGCTGTTGCAGTCGGGGACCGCCGACGCAGGCCTGTTTGCCGCCTGTTTGGGTTGTGATTTTGGTCCAAATCTTTTTTTTGGGTTTTGACAGTATTTTGAGGTATGTTTTTACTGCTATTTTATGGTTGAAAAACTACCCAAAAAATGGTTCCAAAATGGCCCAAAAAATCATAAAAATCGCCACCGAATCACCGCCGGCAAAGCCGCTGGAACTGGGTAGCTTTGGTGAGTTTTTCTCGCTATTTTAAACATGTTTTTATGCTATTTTTTATTCAAAAATACTGCAGAAAAATTTACCAGGAAAAACCGTTTAAAACCATTAAAAACTTACTGCGATCCGTGGCTCTTAAAAACCCGAACCACCGTCGGTGGCGCCTCCGTTCTTGGATATGTTCAATCTGTTCTTAAATAAACTAAACAGATATTTAAAAAAAGAAACTAGCTATTACATCAATTCTATGTCCCGAATGCTCACATTCAATCTATCATGGTCAACCCCTGTGATTAAAAAAAATAATCATCATTCACACCATGCAATCAAATATGAAAATTAAATGACGATCATAAAATCGAGATTAGAATGTCAGCAAAACAAAGCTAGCAACAGTTTTAAAACTACCCAGCCCCGATAACTGAAAACATAAAATAAAACGGCTCTCATACCAACTGATGGAGGCAAGACTGCCAAGATCTTTATTTTTACAAACGATTAACGAAAAAAATTAACTAGATGGACAAACGCCAAAACAAGCTCCAGATAAAACTTTTGATGACGAACGATCAAAATAAAACCCGTGCATCTGAAGTTAATTTAGAAGAATACCTTTTTACAAGTCGAATCTTCAATTATGAATTGAATCCAAGTTGAAGCTCCTGTCAGATCTTCTACTGTATTCTCTTATACGATTCTCGGATATACTGTGGGCTATAATCTTTCAAGAACTCCTACCGGCAGAACCAGGACAGCTTTAGTCTTAGAAGATAAGTTATGAAACTGGTTTAGTCTACCCGCATATATATAGGGCTACAGTAGGGATCTGGGGAGTAATTATGAGTAAGACTTGCAGTGGAACACAAATACGTATCAGTGGTTTCTGCAATTAAGTAAACCTCATAACGGTATATGTAATTATGAAAAATCAGCAGTGGTTTCTGCAATTTCTATAAAACACTGAATTACAGTTCACACCGCTAAAGAACTATAATTGCATTATGACCCATAATCTGAAGACCATATAGCATTGAGCTCCTGTTATTAAATACTTAGTATTTCTCCCCATGTTAAGATTCCAATACCCGTCAATTAAATTTAATTACTGACAATTTAATTTAATCAGCATGTTGATATTCCTTAAGCCATTCCGCTTAACTTATTTGACTGCCGGATAATAAAATCCACCTGTAGCGTTTGGGCCGGTCTAAACTTATAAGTTTCCTTATAGGGGTATCATCAATTCCGATCTTTCGGGATGTGAATTTCATCAATAATTAATATTTACCATATAAATAATACCGCTATCCAACTGTCCGAGAATATAGACCGAATAAGATCGCACCCTCTAATGAAATAAAATAACGAATATTAAATATACGCAAATCAATAATTATTTTAGGATTAAGAGGATAAGTACTTTTCATAATAGCCTTAGGATGTGAATTAATTTATATAGTCAGTATAAAATTAATTACCCAAAATGTTCTGTTAAATACACACAAAGTGTACTAGCACAGAGAGTCGAAATAATAGACGACGCTATTATCTATTATCCGTAACCAAGATAGACCTCCTAAAACTCTGTACTACAGTCGTACCGATGGTATACCCATTTTCATCTATGCTGTGAATATAAAACTTATATTCTGTAAGAACCTAAAATCTGATCTTCTGTGTACAAACTGTACTCTACACACCAGATTAAATACTATACAGAATATCGAACATCCATGCATAACATTAAAGAAAGAATATACATATATTGCTCATAAAGATTTTCATAAAATAAAAAATTAATTTTATTAAAATAAAATTAAATACTAAAAATATAATTTTCAGTATACCAACCCTAACACAATCTTGAACCCTGAACCCCGAGATAAAAACCCAGTACACCTATAGGGCGGTATAGGAATTATACCTGATCGATCCCATTGATTTGATCACGTTTTTGTTCTTGAACTTGAATCCAAAGATCAACATGGCAATCAACCGACAATCTTTTCTCCATTCGGATCTTCTGTTGTATTCCCAACCACTGAAAAGCACGAACTAAGTGTAGGATTAGATCCTCCGTATCACGCCCCAAACATCCAGGTCACGCGAAAATCCACCAAAACACCTATTTAAGAAATTAAGTTTTACAGTTGATAATAAAAATGCACAACATTTGGATAAAAGTCCCCACAGTTCAACTCTCATAAAACTGTAAATCATGCAATCTCATACATGAATAACAGTATTGCCTCAAGGCGTTCAAAACCAGCCTCAATAGGCGTCACATGTGGAAGCACATGTCTCAAAAAGGGAAATCTATAGCAAGTCTTCCACCACCTCTGCAACTAGGTCAACTCATCATGCTCACCTGAAATGGTTTTTACAGCAAAAATTCTACACCGTGAGCCAAAACCCTATAGAACATAGACAATAAAACTGTAAAGCAGGCTATGCAATTATACACACATGGGTTCAATCACTGGAGCGAAAAAAGATTTTCCTTCCAAAACCACAAATTTTCTATCAAATTATCACGAGTCTCAAAAGGTTTTCTCATAAAAACCCACGTTTTTGTCCTTCAAACTATGCATATCATCCTAACAGATATCATGCCACAGTTAGGGGAAAGCTGTAAATAAATAGTAAGCTCCACTCAGGCCACACAGCCGAGGAGAAAAGATGTAAATGGAATCATATGTACCGATTCTGTCGTATCGGCAAAGGTAACAACTATAGATTCCTGTCCATTACCCTAGTCTTGAACCACTGAAGGCCTGGTAGGTAATGACAAGTTCTATACGGAGTTACAACAACAACGCCATTCACGGAGGCAACCAACTTCTTTACGAATTTTCCTGACCGATGGGAAAGCACCCAAATCACACACTTGTTTCTTTACGGTTTTCCACGACCGATGGACGAAACTTAACCAAACCACGTTTATAGGGATTAACCCGAGGGACCGTAGCGAACCCACTCTGCGCATGTTTTTGAACTTACACCAAGGAGTAATAGAAGCCCAACTCAAATCACACTCTGTCACTTTACATCTATGGATAACATTTTAAAATCCACCGTAGCTCAACTACGAAACCCATAAAACAGTTTATATACCACATGTATAAAAGAGATCCAATCCATCAAAATGGAGATCTAAAACCATTTTCAACAAAACGTTTAAAAGGTAAAACTCAACCCCGCGGGTTAGCTCCAAACCTCCAAAGCACGTTTTTCACCCGATTTCACAAATCACCATTTTCAAACCTCCTTTTTAAAACTACGGATACCACGTACACAAAGCATGTATACAACCGAGAAAAAGGTGTAAAAACCCACTTTTATCCAAAAACCACGGTTTAAGACATGTAAACAAAATTTCATGCATTTCTACCCAGTGAAAACAATTATAACTGCATATAACACCCTCATAACAGTAGTAGGTCTAGAATCCTACCTCGAAGAGTCAAGAACTCGACGTCTCAAAATTGAACGGCGTCAGAACGAGATTCCGACTGGATGTTTGCGAAGCCCTCGACCCCGATAGCAAGGATCCACGAAGGGATCTACAACAAACCAAGCCTCGGGCCCTCAAAGCTTGAGAGAAGGAGGAGAAAATGAAAACTTAGCTCTTAAGAAAGCCTTTCCAAACACTCCAGCCCCCTGGAACCTCTTATAAGCACGTAAAAAGGGCTGTCCAATCGACTGAAGAGGCAGCTTCAGTCGACTGAAGCCCCTCAAAAAGCGTGAACCGCCACCAGTTCTGTCGACCGAACCAAGGAGTTCAGTCGATCGAACTCCCAAAAACCTGTTCAGTCGACCGAACCTATCCCCTCAGTCGACCGAACCTCACAAAAAGGCTACTGGAATTTCTGTTTTGGTTTTGGTCTCGGTTTTGTGAAGCAAACATGATTTTTGGTCCAAACACAAGCCAAAAGAGCTCCTACCAAACCCCAAAAAGCGTGTAACACATCTAGACATGCTTTTCTACAACTTTAAAGCATAAACCATGCATCGATACTGTTCATATACTGGAATAAAAGCGTCACGTATATAAACAACTCAAAAGGTAAGGGTCAGGGTCTCACAGTCCGTGCTCCCAACCCTGTCTAACTACCTCTCTTTTTCTTGGTTCTCTTGAATACGTGAAAAACCTAAAAGACTGAATGTGATTCTCAGCTGGTGGCCATGGTTATAACGACATATAAATATGCTATAGAAGGGACCTGTGGAGTAAATAAGAAATGGGTTTCCGATGTAATTATGAAATCATGTCTTAACCCAGAAACAATTTCATAAAAACATAAATTATAATTCATTCCACTAAAGAATTATAATTGCACTCCCAACCTTATTCACAAAACTAATTATTTGAGCTCTTGTTATTAAATACTTATTATTCTCCCTACGTTAAGATTACAAATACTCACAGATTAAATTAAATTACTGACAATTATATTAAATTATTATCTTAAAAAATTTATTAAGCCCTTCCGTTTAACTTATTTGACTACTGGATTAAAAAATTCACTTGCAGGGTTTGGCTCAGTCAAAACTTATAACCTTCCTTAAGGGGATATTATCAATCTCGATCTTTTGAGACATGGATGCCGTCAATAATTAATATTCACTATATAAGTAATACTGTTATGTAACTCACCGAAATTATTGATTCATACAAGATCGCACCTTCTAATGAATCAAAATAACGAATATTAAATATACACAAATAATAATTATTTCGGGATTAAGAGTATAAGTACTCATAATAATCATGAGGTGTGAATTAATTTATATAATCAATATAAAATTAATTACTTCAATGTGGTTCTATTCAATACACACAAAGTGTACTACCACAGCGAGTCAGAACAATAGACTACGCTATTATCTATTCTCCGTAACTAAGATAGGTCTACTAAAATTCTGTGTTATAGTCGTACCGATGGTTTGTCTAATTTCATTTAAACTGTGAACTAAAACTTATAATTCATAAGAACCTTTAATCTTACCTTCTGTGTGTAAGACGAACTCTACATACCAGATTGAATACTGTGTAAAATAAAAGACATTTATGCACAACATTAAATAAATAATAAAATGCATACATTGCTCATAAAGATTCTTATTAAAATAGAAAAATAATTTTTATTAATAAATATAAACAATACCAAAAATTCAAACATGATTTTTAGTATACAACTTTAACACCAAGAAGCTTCTCCAAGCTAAGAGTAGTGAGATCCTTTGCTTAAATGGCAGTGATTTTAGCTTCCCAACTCTTAGGCATGCATCTTAGAATCTTTCTCACCATTTCTACATTAGAGTAAACCTTACCAAGAGATTTTAGTCCATTGATAATATTAGTGAATCTAGTAAACATTTCAGAGATAGTTTCATCATATTTCATTTTAAACAATTCATAACTATGAACAAGCATGCTTATTTTAGATTCTTTGACTTGGTTGGTTTCCTTATGGGTAACCTCAAGTCTATCCCAAATCCCTTGGTAGTGTCACAGGTAGAGATCCTATTGATCTCATTTGGGTCAAGAGAGCAATATAGAAGGTTCATAGCCTTTGTATTTTTTTGTATCTCTCTTATATCAGTCTCAGTACATTCACTTTCAGGTTTAGGAACAGTTGCCCCTTCAACAGTCTTAGTAGGTTTTTTGGGTCTATTTATAATAATCCTCAAAAAGTCATAGTCAACGGTTTGAATGTAGATTCTCATTCTAGTCTTTCAATAATTGTAATTTGTTCCATTGAACAAAAGAGGTCTGTTGGTGGACTGACATTTTGACTGAATAAGTCCTGTTAGATCTAGGCAACCCAAGAGGGGGGTGAATTGGGTCTTTTAAAGAGATAAAAAGTTTTTAAACAAAAACCTTTTCAGAAACCTTTTAATATTGCTATAAAGCAAGATATGCAATTATATAATCAAAGCAAATATTAAAAGATGAGTGATAGAGAAATAGAACCAGACACCAGTGATTTATAGTGGTTCGGCTTTATCCTAGCGTACGTCCACTCCTCAAGATCTCCCTTGAGTATTTCCACTATTCAGAATACTTCCGGGCGTATTCAAAGCCTTTACAAGCTTCAAGATTCTACTTGAGCTATCTGAATGTTTACGGGCACATTCACAAGCCTGTTACAGTTTCAAGAAGATCCTATGAAAACAAGCCC
>JAUMHN010440798.1:0-57216 GCA_032360265.1 Heliamphora ciliata
TGTCACAGTTTGGTATCAGAGCCTAGGTTTAGTGAACCTTCAGGCCTTGGGAAATGGGAGATTACAAATTCTGTAGCATAGAGACTCTGTAGAATGTCTATACTACAAATTTATCACTTATTATTTTAATAACATAAAATCCTTACCTTAGAGGTTTTCTCTATCCTTCCTTTCTTAGGATGGCGTCCGACGCAGAACTAGCAGGGGAACCATGGGCGGGATCAGAACCTGAAGATTCAGATTCAGAAGAAGACCCTGAGGAGATACCTATAGAGGAGCAAGAACCGATCGACGCCGTCGCTTTAGCGTGGGTTTTTCCAGAGGAATGGCAGGCCAATGCTGATAATGAAGGTGATGAGGTGGAGATGAACGAAGAGCCAAATGTGGAAGAATTCGATGCTGATGACGAAGAGGACGAGGAGAACGACGAAGAAGAAGAAATGGTGATTGATTTCACATACGATCAATTTGAGGCGCCACCACCTGAGTCTGATGAGGACGAAGTAGCGAATACCGCCATTTACTATAGTCATCCTGAGTACCAAGGCTTTCATGTGGGAGATTACGTATACGCTCGAATCTGTCCGAAGCACATGTGCATGTGGAGAAAATCGGAGGCCTTCCCGCGCTACCTAGGGCCAGTACGTGTAATCGAGAAGTGCAGCCGAAGACTTTATCACTTAGACTTTCCTCCCAGGTTTAAGACGCGAATGGGGGATGAGCTGACCATAAGGTGGATGCAGTACCAGAGGCCGACAAATGAGAGAGGAATCAACAACCCACACGATCCGGCCATCAACTTCGACGACCCCAAGACGTATCGAGAGACCTTGATCTCCATAACCAACAGAGTACAGATGGGGCCGAATAGCGTCTGGCACGTTGAGGTGCAGTGGCGTTGCTATAACATTATCGAGGCGACCTGAGAACGCGAGTTGATTGTCTGCCATTTTTATCCACATTTGTTTGTTTAGGTCTTAGCGTGATAGCCTTGTACTTTTCCTTTTGACTTGAAAGTTGTATGTGTGCTGTGTGAACTTGACGAACTTGACAAACTTGTATTGACTATGAGTTGAAATGAAATACAGACCTTTGATGTCAAAATCTCCATATGCAGTTCTATAATTGTTAACCTAACTCTATAAAATTCCAACCCATAATAAACAATTAAGAACTGAAATAACTCCCAGAATCGTAACACTCTTTTTCTTTTGTTCTAGAATGGCGGGTAGAAGGCCGAATCACCAACAAGCAAACGGACCCACCAACGATGAGCCACCGAAACTAGCTCAAGTGCTACGAGAACTGGCTTCCAGCATTAATCGCCTGCACGTACGTGACCGAGCCTGGTTTCTATCAGAGTTAGGGAGGCAATGAGCCCCGACGTTTCGAGGGGGAGTAGAACCGAGGGAGGTAGAGGAATGGTTGAGAGTAGTCAAGAAATGTTTAAGTCAATGGGAGTTCAGGACGAAGCCGACCGAGTGGCCTTAGCTGCCCATCTGCTAGAAGGAGAAGCCGATCATTGGTGGACTCTGATCACCAATACCCAGGAGGTAGAGACTATGACATAGGAGCAATTCGAAAGTCTATTTTTGGAGAAATACTTTCCTGCCCCTTTCCATCAAGGGCAAATTCGAGAATTCTTGGAGCTTAAGCAAGGGATAATGACGGTGACACAGTATGTGAACCGTTTCGAGGAGTTAAGCCGCTTTGCCACGACTATCGTATCAGATGAAGACTCTAAGGCACGAAAGATCAAATTGGGCTTGGAGCCGTTTATCCGAGCAAGGGTGATTTTCTTGCAACTTCCTACCTACACCCAAGTAGTACGCGCAGCCCTACTAGCTGAGACGGATCAAGTTGACTCCAGGAAGACGTGGAACCAGAAGAAAGGAAGTACCAGCTCCGAGGGACCGATGAGGTGCAACCAGGTATATATCCTTAAAAAGTCATACCATCGAGACTACCCACAAGGGTAACCAAGGGACCCTCCTGCGACATCCATGATATGCTTTGAGTGCAACCGACTAGGGCATAAGAGGTATGAGTGCCCGCGCCATGTGCAGAGGAATCTGAACAATCAACCCCAGCAGTGAAGGTAGCTTCAAACCCAGCAACCTAGATTCTCGCAGCAGGTCCAAGTCATCGGACCAGCTATTCAGTAGCAAAATAGAAGAGAAAGACCCCCGCTCAACAAGAATTCGAGACCGCAAGGAAACTTGGGCAATGGACAGAAGACTAAAAATCTCAAGAACAACAATGGGAATCGACCAATGGGAGGCCGTATCTTTGCACTACAGGAAGAAGAACTAGAGAACACCCAAGTCATACAAGGTATGTTCGTATTATTCAACACATTAGTGAAAGTACTGTTTGATTCTGGGGCATCCCATTCTTTTATATCGCTAGATTGTGTGAAGTCCCTGCTATTAGAACTCGAGGCATTAGAACAAACCCTAAGTGTCATCACACCCTTAGGAAATCTAACCCGAGTAGACTCTGTCTGTAAAGCCTGCACGTTACGAACAACCAGTACCCCTATGACCTGCGACCTACGAGTTATGAATTTCAATGGCTACGATGTAATCCTTCAAATGGACTGGCTATCGGGACACCATACTATCATCAACTGCCGACAAAGGAAGATATGGGCGCAAGCGAAAAACGGCACCACTATGCCAATCCAAGGAGAACGACGCTAGATTTTGACCCCGATTAATGGAAAGGATAACAAATTGAGTAATTTTGTTGGGAGATTAACGTGTCTACTTGCTAGTATGAACATCTCGTCAACCCCCGAGTTACCCCAAGTAGTGTGCGAATACAAGGACGTATTCCCAGAAGAACTCCTTGGATTACCCCCGCATCGCGAGATCGAGTTCACGATAGAACTTCAGCCTGGAACCGCACCGATTTCAATCGTAGCCCCCCGCATGGCACCCACCGAACTGAAAGAATTGAAGATCCAACTCCAAGAACTGCTCAGCAAAGGTTTTATTCGTCTTAGTACGTCACCATGGGGAGTGCCAGCACTATTCGCCAAGAAGAAGGATGGAACCCTATGTCTCTGTATCGACTACTATCTGCTGAACAAGGTAACGATCAAGAATCGATACCCCGTACCTCGTATCGGTGATCTCTTTGACTAGTTGCGAGGATCATCTTATTTCTCAAAGATCGACCTTCGATCCGGATACCACCAGCTTCGAGTCAAGGAAGAGGGTATACCAAAGACAGCCTTCAGAACCTGATACGGACATTATGAATTCGTAGTCATGCCCTTTGGTTTGACCAATGCCCCAGGAGTTTTCATGAGTTTGATGAATAAACTCTTTCAGCCCTACCTCGGCCAGTTTGTAGTAGTCTTCATAGATGACATCCTTGTATACTCCCGATCTGAAGAAGAGCATGAGCAACATCTGAGAATTGTCTTGCAAAAGTTAAGAGAGTCACAACTCTTTGCAAAGGCAAGCAAGTGAGAGTTCTGGTTGCACGAAGTGAAATTTATGGGACACGTAGTGTCTAAGGAAGGAATAGCTGTGGAACATGCCAAGGTGGAAGCTATTTTGGAGTGGAAGCCACCTCGAAATGTTTTTGAAGTTCGTAGTTTTCTTAGATTAGCAGGATATTACCGGATATTTATCTAGGATTTTGCTAAGTTGGCATGCCCAATGACCAGGTTAATGCAGAAGGGGGTGAAGTTTGAGTGGAATGATAAGTGTGAGGCAGCATTCCAAGAGCTCAAAAAGAGATTGACCAGTGCCCTGATCCTTATCATACCCGAACTAGAGGTTGGATATACGGTGTATTGTGATGCATCAAAGGATGGTCTAGGATGTGTGCTAATGCAAAACGGCAAGGTGGTAGCTTACGGGTCAAGACAATTGAAACCACATGAGCAGAATTACCATACCCACGACCTGGAACTTGCGGCAGTAGTGTTCGCACTAAAGTTATGGAGACATTACCTCTATAGAGAACAATTCGAGCTTTTTATCGATCACAAAAGTCTGAAGTACCTGTTCACCCAAAGGGATCTTAATATGAGGTAGCTACGCTAGATAAAATATTTAGAGGATTACCAGTTTACATTAGCCTATCACCCAGGCAAGGCTAACGTGGTGGATGACGCCCTTAGCCGAAAAACGAGGAGCACAATGACTAGTATGGCCTCAAGGGAATGGAAGATGATGGGAACGCTCAACGAATTTTGATTTCAACCAATAGAGTAAGAGGATAGAAGTTGTTTTTGTTTAACGGTGGCAACAACAAATCTCCGTCAATGAGTCGTGGAAGCCCAAAAGTACAACTAGGAATCTAAATTTAGTTGAAGGCATCTGATTACGAAAAAATCAAAGCCAGGATGGGTAGTCAACAAGCATGGACAGCTAACCTACCAAGGACGACTTTTCGAACCTAATGTTGAGAATCTGAGAAGAGATATCCTGAGGGAGTATCACCAGTCACGTTTTGCTGTCCACCCTGGAGAGACAAATATGTATCATGATTTGAAGAGGCAGTATTGGTGGAATGGCATGAAGAACGATGCAGCAAGTTTTGTGGCCAAATGCCTTACCTGTTAGCAAGTTAAAGCCGAGCACCAAAGACCAGGAGGAACTCTCCAACCCCTAGAGATACCTCAGTGGAAGTGGGAACACGTTACCATGGATTTTATCTCCGGATTACAGAGATCGCCAGCAGCACATGACTCCATTTGGGTAATCGTAGATCATCTCACCAAATCAGCACACTTCCTACCAGTTCAAACTACCGAGAAGCTGGAAACCCTAAGTCAGAAATATATTCGAGAAATCGTACATCTTCATGGAATTTTGCTATCCATAGTGTCAGATCGAGATCTACGTTTTACCTCACGATTCTGGCAGAGTTTGCAAACCGCCTTAGGAATGCAGCTTTGCTTCAGCACCGCCTTTCACTCGCAGACTGATGGGCAATCTGAACGTACAATTCAGATACTAGAAGACATGCTTCGAGCCTACGTCATGGACTTCAAGGGACACTGGGAGAAACACTTACCGTTGGTCGAGTTTGCTTACAACAACAGGTATCAATCTAGCATTGGCATGCCACCATATGAAGCCCTCTACGAAAGACCGTGCAGTTTGCCAGTTTGTTGGACTGAAGTAGGAGAAAACGAACTTCTTGGACTGAACTTAGTGTAAGAGACCACCGAGAAGATTAGACTCATTTAGCAACGGATAGCCACCACGCAGAGCCAACAAAAGAGATATGCAGATCAACGATGAAGGCCACTACGATTTGAAGTAGGAGAACATGTTTTCCTGAAGATTCAACCACGAAGAGGGGTGATATGCTTCGACCAAAAAGGGAAGCTAACTCCAAGATATATTGGACTGTTCGAGATTCTGCCTAGGGTTGGGGAGATGGCATATCGTCTAGTCTTACTGCCTCAACTCACCAACGTTCATAACGTATTCCATGTATCGATGCTGAGGAAGTATGAACCCGACCCTACCCACATTCTGGATTGGAAGGAACTACATGTTGATGAGGATATCACGTTTGAAGAGCAACCAGTAAGGATTACCGATCAACGAGACAAGATTCTTTGAGGCAAGATCATTCTACTTGTTTGAGTTCTTTGGAAGCACAACGGGATTGAAGAGTCCACATGGGAGCTGGAGGAAGCTATGAAGACAAGTCATCCCCAATTGTTCGCAGATTAAGGTACGATATGAAATTTTGAGGACGAAATTTGTTTTAGGGGAGTAGATTGTAATAGCCCGACTCAAGCCCTAGTATTAGTGACGGATTTATGATAAGAACCTAAGTCGCTACATGAACAAGGAACAAACCCTAAGTAACCTGAAACCCTAATTTAACCCGAAAACCCTAAAAGAGACCAAATACCCAGAGGCAAGGCCCTATCACTTAGAAAAGTCTCGAAATAGTTAAAATTAAATAAATAACATAAAATATTAAATTAAAAATAAAAAATTTCCGTAACTAAGGTAAAATGACCATTTTGCCCCTAGTACAGCAAAAAGTCCTAAAAATTCAAAATTTGACACATGGAAACCCAAAATCAGATATTTATACACAATTAATTAATAAAATATAAAATAACAACAAAAATAACAAAAATACCTTTTCATGGCCGGCCACCTAGGAGTATGTGCCCCAAAAAGTCACTTTTTGCCTTTTTAAGCTAAAAATGAGAAAAGATGTTTAAATTAAGTATTATTTTGACCTAATACTTTTTATACAAGTAAAATATATAATAATATAATAATATAGCTCAACAAAAGCAAACAAATAATTATTTAAAATCTCTACACAATAAATAAGTCAAAAAGCTAATTCTAGTCAAATTAGCTCAATTTAACTTAAAAGCCTACACTTATTTATTTAATTGGTATCAAAATTATGATAAATCATGGGAAGACTAAATGAATTATAAATACATTAATATAATAGGTTTTAGTAAATTTTGGTACATAAAATTAATATTGTTTGCATTTATATACACAAAACTGCAAGAAGATACATTTTAAAACCCTAATTTAATGCAAATTCAGCTTTTGGTCTGCGCAAACAGACTCCAGCTGGCTTTTCCACCTTGAAAATTTCAGATATGCATTTGTCAAAATGAGGCCACCACCCCATGCAACCAATGGAGAATTAGAAAATTTAAAATTTTTCTTACACATAATAATTAAGTGTGATTTATCATTTTTTATAAAAACCATCAAGCCAAACACCCTTCCCCTTCATACATATTTGGCTGAGAGGTGAGAGTGATAGTTCCCCAAAATTTTGCTAAATGTTCTCAAGGGAAGAAGAAGAGAAGAAGAAAGAAGGAAGGGAGGAGAGGCTAGGGAGTTCAAGGTGTGAGCATTAAAATTAAGTTTCACTCCTCTTCAACATTTTGAGCTTCAAACAAGGTAAGCAACTCTCTTAAAACTTCTGGTATTCTCCCCTAAAATACCCCTCAATCCATCTCTGTGACAAACCCTAACAAAATAAAACAAAGAATGAGTCAAAAAGGCATCGTAGGAGTGATTTAGGAACTGTTTATGTATGAGTAAGCTTTGTATGTATTTGCATGTGTGTATCTTTGAGTTTTATGGCCTAAACATGTTCTGGTGTTTTGGTTTATATGAGCTTGTAACATGCATGCAAATAAAATATGTCAAAAATGTACACAACATAAGCTAAGCAACCAAAACCCTAAGTAGATTGATTTTCTGGACTTACTTTCTGCCACCTAATTTAAATAATCATAACTAAATGTAGAAAACTGTTCTTAATGTGATTTTTTTGTCCAGATCTATATTGTTCAGTTATCTTTGCTACAAAATTGGTTTGAAATGATTTCGTTAGGTGGAACTCCAGATATCTAATTTTTTCCAAAGAGTGTCAGATCTTGACCACTCTGAGTGGCAGACCTCAAAACCATAAGTTAGAATGAGAACCGAGCTTACGTCAAAATACAAAACTTGTAGAGGACATATTTATCTTTCTGTCCAACAACAATTAGCCAAACATATGAATTCTTGATAGGTCGAAACACTTCCTAAATTAACTATTGAGATTCAGTGACTAACATACCTCTCCATCACAGCTTTTTGTGAGGCTTAAAACCTGATATTTTTGAAGCCAAATACAAAAGTGGTAAACATGAACTTTGTAGATAACATATTAAACTAGTTACTGAACCAAAATTAGACTAAAATACCCTCAGATGATTTCCCAAAGGTTTTAAACATTCTCTGTTAAAAACACACTCTTCAGACCCTTTTTAGGCTGACTGAACCATTTTTATAGATTGGTCAAATGCTCAAACTTTTTCCAAATAACTTTCCCTAGCTTAAAAGATGAAACTTGTAGGGGACACCTTAAAATAGAACCCGACCAAAAATCAGAGCTATAGCCCTTGAATTGGTGCCCCAAAACAATGGCCAACAGAAGCTCAATTCCTATGTATCCCTCCGTAAATTGCTGAACCATGTTTACTTAAATAAAATAAATGACCTTTTTACGTTAGAAACTGAACTTAGTGATAAACATAAAAGTTATAGAAAATATGTTTATCTAATTGGTGTTAAAAATTTAGAAATTAAATCAATGCCTAAGTACCTCAAAACGTTGTCGCAACTTTAAAACTAGCAATTAAACTTGTACCTAAAATTGGCTAAGTATTCAAATGGTGTGTTACTTATGAGACTTGAGTATGTGAAATTTATATGAAATTTGTGAGTAATTTGTGTATGAAAATAATGCTTTTGATTAAATGAACTCATACCGATGAATTCAATTCTATGTCGCTTAAATTGTGGTTATGCATCGCATGATTGTACTTGATGTTTTAAAAAGCTGTACCATGTGCCCTATCATATTTATGTGCCATGACATGATTAATTGTACATGGAAAGTATGTTGCACACCATGAACATTCACATATTGCATCTTGGATTTATTGGTGTCCTTTCGTATCTTTCAAATTGGGTTGGGTGACATGGAAATCGTTGTACTGTGGTTGTGGGTCTAGAGCGTCCCTGGTTGCCATGTTTTGAAATGAAATTGGAGGTTTTGATCATAAAAAGGAGGTTTAGGCACCATGGGTTTGTCGCTAGCTTTAATTTAGACTTTGGTTAACACCTAACGAGTATCCTTGTTCTTAAGGTGGGACTGGTCGACCTGGAATAAGGACGCGTAAAATTGGATAAAGGTCGGTCCCTACGCCGTTGCCATTGAGTAAAACAGCTGTGGCATAAAGCTCGACAATGAAAATTTACTATTCGCAATGAGGCGAGGATAAGTTTGGTAATCAATAGCCATCAAGTCTACTCTGTAATTCCTGGTGTGGAATTCATGATATTATTGTAGAAGTGCTTGAGGATTGGGCATCTGCATTGCATTCATTTGCATCACACGCTCATTCTTTTGTTCTTATATATATGTTCATCCTATTGAAAATGATAAATATCCTATAACTTCGCATTGAGTGCTATACGATATGTATTGTGGAATATCTTGTCGCGAGTTTGTTAGACGGTTTAAGGAATTTGCTTCTAGGCTCTGGTCATGGAATTTATGCCACAGGTGACGAAGAGGAACCCTTTGAGGAAGGCAGATTCATTGAAGGGGAAGAATTTTCAGAAGAGGGAGAGTGGCAGGAGCAGGTTGACCCCAACGACGCAATTTGAAGACGTAGGATGTCTCTTTTTGATCTTTTTGTTCAAGTTTTCCACGGACATGATGTAACTTTTGTTAAACTTTCTAGATGACTGCACTTATTAAGTATTTTGAACAATCTCTGAACCATTCTTGATGTAATAGTCATCTTATATATTTATAAACATTCGGCTAGAATATGTCCCTTATTTATAGTTACATATGTCCCGACATGCCCGGGGAACTGGGTGTCACAACGTATATCTTGAAAAATCATCAACTATAACAAAACTGTATACTTTTCCTCCAAGACTATGGGGTTTTATATGACCAAATAAATTGAGATGAAGTAATTATAGTGGTCTATTTGTAGAAATTTCTTATTTCTATTTGAAACTTGTTTTGGCCTGCTTCCCAAATTGGCAAGCATCACAACCTTTATCTTTGTTAATTTTAGTCTTAAGCAAGCCTTTGACATCTTTCTTGACAAGTTTGGATTGTAGATCCATGCTAGCATGATCTAGCCTCCTATGCCATAACCAACTAGTTTTATTTACAACAGAAAAATAGTTAATATTTTGAGAATTCAAATTTTCAAAATCAATAGTGTAAACATTTTCAGATTGTTTTGCAACAAATAGAACTTTTATGATTTTCTTTGTTTTCAACAACACAAGTGTCATACAAAAATTGTACCCTATAGCCTTTATCACATAATTGACTTATACTAAGAAGATTATGTTTAAAACCATCAACAAGAACTACATTATCAATGGATAGGGAGGATTCCATACCGACCTTACCTATACCAATGATTTTACCTTTTCCATTGTCTTCAAATGTTACATAGCCTCCATCCTTAGGTGTTAAGCTTGAGAATTTAGATTTGTCACCCGTCGTATATCTTGAGCATCCATTATCCAAGTACCATTTATGTTTTGATGAGAAGGATCTTAAGTACACCTACAAGACAATTTAAGTGATTTTCTTTGATATTCAAATCTTTTTGGGTCCTATAAGATTAGTGTCTTTAACTCTCCAAACCATTTTTGAGACACCATTATTTCTTTTTAGTGGACAATCAAATTTAATGTGCCCATTTTTCTTACATTGAAAAACATTACATCTTCATGGATATTTCTTGAATATGAGTTTGAAAAGTTCTTTGATTCTTTTACAAAATAATTTTTAGATTTGATTTTTACTTCTCCATTGTAACCAATTCTTTTTTATTTAATAACCTTCTTTGTGCTCCTAAGAGTTTTTCAAAGTTCTCTTTTCTATTAGTAAATTTGTAGATGATTTTTGAATAATATTCTACTTTTCTTTTTAGTTCACAAGAAACATCATTTTCAATATTTTTACCTTTTAAGTTCTTGAGTTCTCTTCTTAAAAAATCATTTTTTTCCAGTATAGAAATCTCATTTTCAAATTTTTTTGTTAATTTATCAAATTTAACTTTTAAAATGACTTTCTCTTTTTCCAAAGATTCAATTTGCGAACTATGTTCTTTAGACATGTTTTCTTTTTCATTTTTAGCCTTTTTATTTAAGGTTTTTAAATCCTCAATTTCTTTAGTAAAGTTTTTATTTTTATTTTTTAATTTTACATTTTTCTTTTTCAATTTTAAAAAACTTTTATGTAAATTGAATAGTTCATTTTTAAGTCAATCGTATGATGGCATAGAATAAGATGAACTAGATTCATTGCATGAGTTAGAATGAGAATTTACCTCATTGTCTATACTTGCTATCAAACAGAAGTTGGCCATTTCGTCGTTACTTGAGCTATTGCTTGACTCATTTGAATTCGAGTCATCCCACGTAGTTGCTTTCATGTCCTTATTTTTCTTCTTTGAGTCTTTTTTGAGTAAAGTGTTAGGGTTGGTATATTGAAAACTATATTTTTAGTATTTAATTTTATTTTAATAAAATTAATTTTTTATTATATGAGAATCTTTATGAGCAATGTATGTGTATCATTTCTTTGATATGCATGGATGTCCAATATTTTGTATAGTATTTAATATGGTGTGTAGAGTACGACTTGCACACAGAAGATCAGATTTTAGGTTCTTGCAGAATATAACTTTTATGTTCACAGTTTAGATGGAAATGGACATACCATCGGTACGACTGTAGCACAGAGTTTTAGTAGGCCTGTCTTGCTTACGGGGAACAGATAATAGTATCGTCTATCGTTCTGACTCTCTGTGCTAGTATACTTCGTGTGTATTGAACGGAACATTTGGGGTAATTAATTTTGTACTAACTATATAAATTAATTCACACCCCAAGGTTATTATGAATAGTGTTTATTCTCTTAATTCTAAAATAATTATTAATTTATATATATTTAGTATTTATTGTTTTGATTTATTAGAGGGTGCAATCTTATATAGGTTTATATTCCCGGTGAGTTGAATAGTGGTATTATTTATATGAAAAATATTAATTATTGACGGAATCTACGTCTCGATATATCGAAATTGACAATATCCCCTTAAGGATGCTTATAAGTTTTGACCGGGCCAAATCCTACAGGTGGATTAATGGTAAGCATTTAATAATATGAGCTCAATGCAAGAAGATCTTGAGATTATGGATTAGAGTCCAATTATAGTTCTTTAGTGCTGTGAACTATAATGCAGTGTTTTATAAAAATTGCAGAAATTGCTGTATGTCGTTTCATAATTGCAGAAATCTCTAGTAGCTGTCTGTGTTCCACTGGAAATCTAACTCATAATTACTCCCCAGGTCCCTGTTGTAGCCCTATATATATGCGGGTAGGCTGAACCAGTTTTTAATGATTTTATATCATTATTATTATGATATTATTTTTGTCTTTTAAGACTTAAATATATCAGGGTTCTGTCGGTACGAGTTCTTAGAGGATCGTAACCCACACTACGTTTGAGGATCGCGTAAGGGAATACAATAGAAGATCTGACTGGAGTTACAACTCAGAATCAAGTCATAGTTGAAGATTAGATCGACAAAAAGTATTCTTCTAAATTAACTTTGGTTGCACGGGTTTTATTTTGATCGTTTTTCATCAAAAGTTTTATCTGGATCCCGTTTCGGTGTTTGCCTGTCCAGTTAATTTTTTACCGAAAATCATTTACAAAAACCATGATATTGGCAGTATTGCCTCCAACAAATTGGTATCAGAGCCATTTTGTTTTTTGTTTACGGTTATCGGGGCCGAGTATATTTAGAACTGTTGCTAACTTTGTTTTGCAAGCGTTCTAATCTCGATTTTATGATCAACCTTTATTTTTGTGTTTGATTGAAAGCGTAGATGATGATTTAATAATTAATTTTTTAACCACGAGGGTTGATCATGGTAGATTGATTGTGAGCCTTCGAGACATAGGATCGATGTAATGCTAGCTTTATGTTTTTAAATATCTATTTAGATTATTTAAAAATAGGTTGAACATGTCTAAGAATACGAAGAACGAAGGCGGCACCGACAGTGGTATGATTTTTTACGGGCCACATATCGCGGTAAGTTTTAATGGTTCTTTTTGGTGAGTTGTTTTTGTAGTATTTATGCGTAAAAAATAGCATAAAAAAGTCAAAACAGCAAGGAAAAATCACCAAAACAGCCCGGTTCCGGTGGCTTTGCCTGCGACGGTTCGGCGGCAATTTTTATGATTTTTCAGCCCTTTTTGGGACTATTTTTTGGAAAGTTTTTCAAACATAAAATAGTAGTGAAACATACCTTAAATACTATCAAAAACCAAAAAAAAACTATGCCAAATAATGCATTGAAAAAAAAGAAAAAAAATAGCAGCGGTTTTCTCTAGCGATAGCGGTGCTACAGCAGTAGCTTCCAAGCAGTTTTTCAAAAGTTTTTTGGGCTGTTTTCGAGAAGGATTTTCTATAGAAATATAGTACTTTTCAAGATATTTCTTTTGATATAAAGTACATCAAAAATAGAGTTTGGATGAGGCCGGACCGGCCTCGGGAAGTTAGCGGTTAAATGTGGCAGCGCTGGTGAGTGGCCGCAGTCCGTTTCGGGCAGTTTTTGGCTGTTTTTCGAGCTATTTTCGAGTATATTTTTTTGGTAAAATATTAATTTTTGAGAGCTTTCTTTTGATATAAAGTACGTCGAAAACTGAGTTCGGAAAGAGGTCGAAAAAGCCTTAGAAAGTTGGCGGTGCAATGCTGTGGCGGGCAGCAACATTTTTAAGGTTTGGGCCATTTTTTTGGCCATTTTCCAAATAGTTTTTCAGCAGATTTTTAACAGAAAAATCCCATATTTCGAGAGCTTTCCAAAGAGATAAAGCTTGTCAAAAATGGAGCTAAGATGAGGCGGCAGGAGCCGCCAGAAGGCGGCGACAAGGTGGCACCAGCGGTGGCTGGTGGTGGTCCGGTGACTTTCTCTCTCTCGGGGCTGGTTTGATGTATATTCTGATATATACGAGACTAATATGATATATATTAATATATCAGATAGTATCAAGGAGTTCTAATGCAAACGGGATACATGAAATTTATAAAGATTGAACTGTTAAAACTTATCTTTGAATAGGAGACTGAAACTCTTTTGAGTTTCAATTCGATCATAAAACTGGGATTATATTTATCTTACATTTAATTTATTTTTATATTAACTGTGTGGATGATAGATATTGGTTTTATTTATCCTATTATTTTAATCAATTCAAAAATTCGATTTTAATTAAAATATTTTGTAATGAAAAATAAAATTAAAATTTTTAAATTAATTAATTTTAATTAAATAAAAAAACTTTAGATATTTTATTTTTTACAAAATATCACGTTTAAAATGTTTTTTTAATCGGATATCTTAGAAAAACGTGGGAATTAATTTTAAATTTTGAATTAATTAAATGAAAAAATATTTAATCGAAATAAATTATTATTTTTCAAAAAATGTGGAACAAAAAAAAAGGCCTTTAATCACTACATTTGCTGAAATGCTAAAGGAAAAACTGTGCATTTATTAAATTTTATTTGTTACGCATTTAAATATAAAAAGATGGTTTGATAAATTAGAAAATCTTTGGAATCGTGTATATAAAAAGATGTTTGATTCTTTCAGATCGTATGACTTTCAAAATTAATAAATTTATTTTAATTAAACAGATTTTTATAACCCTCAAAAAATGTTTTAAAAATCTAAGTGGGAGACAAAATTTATTCACAGATAAATTATGTGGTCTCCATCACCAATTTGTGGGCGATGCAATTAAATCCTGCGTGTCGGCATTAAGGCCTTTCTCTCCAACGGACAGATTAATTGCGGTATCGCCAGTATAAATCTTCTTTAAAGATAATTCTGGATAATTGTTAGTGTGGATCACTTCTCCAACTGAAGGGTTTATTACGAAACGATTAATTTGGGATTAAGTGATGGTTAACACTTAGCTCTATATAATAGTATCATCTCCAACTGTGTCACTGCTATTATTTACTGGACTGAAGTTATTTCAATTATTTAATTTTATTTGGCATGGTTAGTTGTTTAGATAATAAAATTAAAAAGAATTGGCCTATCTGGTCTTATGAATGATAGTAGACGTCCTCCCAACGAGGCGTTCTATTCTCAGATTACCAGGCTGTTGGCGAATTAATTTTAAAATGGTAGAGAGAACCAAATTAAAATGAATTCAAAGTTTTGCTCATCATAATTAACGGTTTTTTAATTATGTGATTCTCAGGATTAAAAAAGATTTCAACCCACTTGCTTCAATACTCAAAGAAAACAAACTAACGGAACCAAATTTTGTTAACTGAAAATGTAACTTGGATGTAACTTGGATATAAGTTTAACTACAAATGGTATTCCTTCAATACCAGAAAATGTGTTTGTTTCTAAAAAAGGTTCTTCCTCTGGGCCGAAAGGCATGAAGAAGAGTTTAGAAATAGGGAGACACAGTTTTCAAAGTAGTTAGTGGCCCACGGACTGGTGTGAAAAAGTCGAAAGGCAGATGTTTTCACTGCAACCAAACCCAGCACTGAAAAAAGCTCTGTCCAGTATTTCTCAGAAGGCAGAATAAACAGGGCAATTTCTGTTCACCGGTTGTGGAAACATGTTTAGCGGTGTTGTCTACGGGTACCAGGTGTGTAGATACAGGAGCCACTAATCATGTCTGCAATTCATTGTAGGGGTACCAGAAAATCCGACAACTTAGTGATTGGGAGATTTACCTGCATATGAGCAATAATAAAATGGTAACAGCAGTTGTAGTAGGAGATGTCACTCTCAGTTTTGGCAGAGATCGAGTTTTAATATTGAGAGATTGTCTTTATGTACCTGCCATTAGAAGGAACTTAGTTTTCGTTTCTAGATTGACTAAAGACGGATATTTGGTTTGTTTTAATAACTCTGTAGTTATTAAGGATAATAAACGAGTTATCTGTTCTGGTACATTGGTGGATGATTGTTATATTATTACTTCAATCTCTCCTACACTGCAACTGACTGAAATGAATAATACATCTATATTACCATATAAGAGAAAGTTTCCTTATTTAATGAACCAAACGTTTCTTTGGCAATTACGTTTGGGTCATATTAATCTAAAAAGGATAAACAGACTGGTAGCAGATGGACCTTTGAGTTTATTGGAAGTGGAGGCACTACCAGTCCATGAATCTTGCTTAGAGGGTAAGATTACCAAGATGCCTTTTTCGGCCAAAGGCTATAGAGCTAAAGAACCGTTGGAGCAGATTCATTCTGATGTGTGTGGTCCTATGACAATCCGGGCTAGAGGTGGCTTTGAGTACTTCATCAGTTTCATTGATGACTACTCAAGGTAAGGATACATTTACCTGATACACCGTAAGTCTGAATACTTTGAGAAACACATAGAATTCAAGGAAGAGACGAAGAAGCGTCTAGGTAAAAGTATCAAATCACTACGATTCGACCGTGGTGGGGAATACGTCTTGGGAGAGTTTAAGGACTACTTGTCATCAGCGGGGATTACATCCCAGTTGACTGCACTTGGAACTCCACAGCAGAATGGTGTAGCAGAAAGAAAGAATATGACTCTTATGGAGATGGTAAGATCCATGATGAGTTATTCAAGTTTACCCGATTCGTTTTGGGGTATCCCAAAGGAACGAAAGGTGGTCTATTTTACAATCCTAAGGATCAGAAGGTCATTGTTAGCACCAATGCCCGATTCTTAGAAAAGAATTATATTATGGATCACAGGCCCAAAAGAAAAAATTATTCAGAAAGAACTGAGAGGAAATACCAGTAAAACGGAAGAGGAACCACAAGTCACTGATATTCCATTACCTCATCGTAGTTGGAGGATTATCGGGACAGGTGCAAATCAAAAATAGGGTGCTGATGCACAGGGTTCAAATTCTGCACAGCCTGTTATTGCTAGTACACAGACACAGGTAGTGCTTCATCGTAGTGGGAGGGTTGTTCATCAACCTGATCGGTATATGTTCTTGGGAGAGTCGTTTGACAAGATCCCGACAGAACTAGATACTGAGCCCTGTAACTATAATGAAGTACTACAAGACAAAGATGCAGATATTTGGCAAAGAGCTATGAATTCAGTATTTTATAAAAATTGCGAAAATCGCTGCATGTCTTTACATAATTGTAGAAACCTCTAGTAGATGTCTGTGTTCCACTGGAAATCTAACTCATAATTACTCCCTAGGTCCCTACTACAGCCTCATATATATGCGGGTAGGCTGAACCAGTTTTTAATAATTTTATATCATTATTATTATGATATTATTTTTGTCTTTTAAGACTTAAATATATCGGGATTTTGCCTGTATGAGTTCTCGGAGGATCATAGCCTACACTACGTTTGAGAATCGCGTATGGGAATACAGTAGAAGATCTGACTGGAGCTTCAACTTAGAATCAAGTCGTAGATGAAGATTAGATCGACAAAAGGTATTCTTCTAAATTAACTTTGATTGCACGGATTTTATTTTGATCATTTTTCGTCAAAAGTTTTATTTGGAGCCCATTTCGGCGTTTGTCCGTCCAGTTAATTTTTTACTGAAAATTATTTACAAAAACCATGATCTTGGCAGTATTGCCTCCAACACAAAGGACATTCTGGCCTAATGTGTCCAGTTTTGTTGCAGTTATAGCAGGTGAGTTGTTCTTTTCTGAAATCTCGTTTGCTTGAATCTCCTTTTTCGAATTTTGTGCCACGAAATCTTATTGAAAGCATTTTGTCTCTTTTGAGAAATTTTCTAAATCTTCTTGTGATAAGAGCAATGTCATCATCATCGATCTCCTAATTCTCTTCATCACTGGAACTCTCTTTTGAAGCTTTAAGAGCAATGGACTTCTTGACTTTGTTTTGCTCGTTGACTCTTTCATTTATCTTGAGCTCGTATGTCAGTAGTAATCCAATTAGCTCATCCAAGGTCAACTGTTATGCCCCAAACTCCAGATCACGTAAAACACCCACAAGCAATCAAACACAACACCCAACCCGAGATTACACTCTCAATATAAAACATACATGCATTGTATATAATTGTCAACCAGCTTATATTAAACGGTTCCAACAATAAAAAAACATGTAAACATACATGATACAGAAAGAAGAAAAAAGAAGACTACAGATCTTTTGCCTCTCCAGCAACCCCGGATCAACCCGCATGATTGGTACCTAAAAAACAATTCAAATCCCATATCGTGAGCCAAAGGTCAATAGAAACTAGATAAGGCATGAACTATAAACTAAACATGCTAGGAAAACGAGGAGCAATTTTTTACTCTCTTTCAAGCCTTTAAAATAATTTTCATAAGCAACGGGAAAGTGAGGATAAGAACCATTTTGGACTCACAAGAGCCTTGAAAACGGTTTGAAATGATTTTTATGTCACGACTCACTTGAGTCGTAAAAACAATTTGAAATTGGTTTTATCCGTCCCACAATGGTTTACATACAGTCCATGTACGTTCTCAGACTTTTTTTGAGGGACCACAGCCCCCGTCTGATGCACCTTTTTGGCCTCTCGCAGAATGACCTCAGCCCCAACGAATGCCTTGTTAACCAGAGTTAACATTCACAGAACCACATGTCCATCTATCCCATTCCATACACATATGTATAAATAAACCAGGGCTTTAATGCATAATACTACGTGCAAACATAACGTTTCATAAACCACATCACATGTTATACACGCAACTCACACTACACTCACAACCCATGCAACATGCACCACATGCATCCGCTCCTCGGATCCCACATATACATGCTTATAAAAACTTCGAGTTTTAAAGCATAAAATCACGTTACACATAACGACATCAAAGCCATGCAATTCACCTATGTAATCCGTACATAAATAAACTAGAGTTATAAATGCACATAGCCATGTATAATTTCACATCATGACGCCACCTGCCATATAACTCAACATGTCACACCCTAAACTCTAAGTCACGTGACACACCCACAAACAACCAACCCAAAATACACTCTCAAATAAAACCATACATGCATTGTATATAATTGCCAAACGGCATACATTATACGGTTCCAATACCAGAAAAACATGTTGAAACATACATGTAACAAAAGAACAAAAAGGAAGACTACAACGCTTCCACCTCTCCAGCACCTCTAAATCAACCTGCGTGACCGGTACCTAAAGAAAAATCAAATCCCACGTCGTGAGCCAAGGCTCAGCAGAAACTAGACAGCATGCAGTATAAGCTAAACATGCTAGGAAAACAAGGTGCAGTTGTAGACTCTCTTTCAAGCCTTTAAAACAATTTTCACATGCAAACGAGAAAGTGAGGATACAAACCATGTTTTAACTCACTCACAGGAGCCCTAAAAACAGTTGAAAAAGGGTTTTTAAATCGCAATTCGCACGACTCTTAAAAATAGTTTGAAAATTGGTCTATCCGTCCCACAATGCAGTTCATACAATCCATGATACATACAACCGACCCTCACACTCCGCAACCACAGATCTAACAACTGGCCCGCACACGCCGCAACCACAGTCCTAACACTGAGATAAAGATCCACAGATAAACGTACATTACCAGGTTAAAACCGTATAGTATGGGGTTAAACCATAGACTAAACCACGGGATAAAACCGCAAACTTTATCGTAAGCCACGGGATGAAACCGCTGACCACGGATTATACCATGGGATTAGACCGAATACCACGGGATATGACCGCATACCACGGTATAAGACTGCATATTACAGGATAAAATGGAACACTACATGATAATACTGAACATTACGGGATAACACCGAAAACTACGGGATAACACTGAAAACTATGGGATAACACCGAATCACCACATGCATACTAAATTTGGGTTTAAATGCATAGAGCTACGTACTATCACTACGTTACATAAACCACGTCACATACTACACACGCGACTCACATAATACTTGCAACTCATGCAACATGCATCGCATACATTCGTTCCTCATATTCCACATAACCATGCCTGTAAAACTTCTGAGTTTTAAAGCATGCAACCATGGTACACATAACGATACCAAAACACGTAATCCACTTATATAATCCATGCATAAATAAACAGTTATAAATGCATAAATCCAGCTATAAGAGCACATAGCCATATAACCTCAAACCGTGACATCACCCACCACAAAACTCGATATTCACTCACAGGGACAATCGGCAACCCACACAACCAAGCCTAACTTGAAGGCTACACCAAACCCCTCAAACCACGAGGTAATTAACACCACCTTTTCTCCAAAGGTGCCACGGGCCCTAACATGCCCTATAACCAATGATGCACAAGCACCACGCACATAATCGTGCCCCAACAACCCACATCTAACCATGTATGCCACCCCCGAAAACGACACCTACACAACACCCAGGATCACAACATGATACCCGATCCCACCGCACAACCAATCGAACCCCAAAAGGCATCCAACTATATTTCAATTTACTAACCCCATAATCAATCTACTAAATACCGTAAGAAACCAATTGGAAACCAAGAAACTAACCAAAATCAGAAACAGAACACTGCCCAAGTTTAGTCGACTGGACCCCAACCCCCAGTCGACTGAACAACACACTGGAAAAGCCCAGAACGCCCAAAACACACGGTTCACTCGACTGACCCCACGGTCTAGTCGACTGAACCCAAGAACCAAGATCCAGTCGACCGAACCTCACGGTCTAGTCGAGCGAACCTGAGGCAGAACAGGTTTTCGAGCTACGGGTTCAGCCTTCCATACCTTGAATCAACGCCTCCAAACACCCATCCAACACCCTCGGACATCCACATGCCCATGCCTGATACCAAGACCTCAAAAGAAACACCCGACACCTGATTCCATCTACCGAAATCGCTAAAAAATGGATTTTAAACCAAAAAATCCAACTTGATACAAACTCAAATCTACAGCAATCTAATCATTAAAAACACACACGATTACACGTAGCACCCTTATACAGCAGTAGGGTCTAGAATCCTACATCGGTGAGTTAAAAACTCGACGCCTCGAACCACGTGTAAAATTGAGCTTCATCAGAATAGAATTCTGTCCAGATGAACGCGTAGCCCACCGTGCCAAAGCAAGGATCTACCGTTGAATTGTTAAAAATTGAGCCCCGAGTGCCCGAGAACTTAGAGAGAAGGCAGAGAGAAAAAAGGAGAAAACTTACTAGAGAAGTATTGAAAATATCTAACTCTAGATATTTAGAGGCCTCCAAAATATCTTTTTTTTTGAAATTTTTTAAAATTCGTACTGCAACGCCCCACGGCCCAGGGAACCTGCCCCGCATGCATATCTAACCTAAATTATGCATCAAAACACGTAAAAACATGCTATAACAAAAACACGAAATGCGCGTCAAAAAATGCCAAAAAAGAAAACAGGTCAGGTCTCACAACTCTACCCCCATTAAGGAATTTCGTCCCCGAAATTCAATTCAAGGTCAAAACAACAAACCATCGATCGCAATCGACACAGGCACACGAGATGGTTAGCCAAATCATTCCTAGGACATAGTCAAACAAGGTCAGGCATCCTAAATAATGGCCAACTATCTCAAAGACACGGAATCCACAACTCACCCCAACCTCACATCCTCCTCAACCGCCGCCTCAACACAGCATAACACCCACGGGGTCCATCACCAACTCCTAAACAGATACAAGTAAGGAACTGGCCCAAAACCTGCATGCTCTGAAAGTACCTATGCTCGCTGAAGGCATATCTACATCCTCCAGCATGACCGGTGCCCTAGATGAATCGGGAGCTATAAGGGCATAAGCTCGTGACAGCGTCGCTTTGCCCTGTCCACCATAACTCGGCGCTGTCTGCTATCGCACTGACTGAACTGACGTACTCTCACCTGCCATCTGGGAAGTCTAAACCGTAGGATACTGCTGTCGCCCCTGCACATACGAACCCTCTGGTGTGCCCACTATACTCGGCGCACCCTCTCTCTGGGGACATGCCTTGCTGATATGTCCAGTCTAACCACATCTATAGCAGACCAGCCACTCTCTCCCCTGTGGCTGATTTAACACGAAACTCTGGGACTGTCTCAATTGTGGGCAATCTGGTATAGGATGCCCCAGCTGTCCACATCGGTAACATCTGACTTCCCTCTGCTCTGGCCTCCCCAACAGAGCTACTGATGGTGTTGGTGTAGAGAACTACTGTGGTCTAGATGGATGAAAGCTAGGACCAGAGGATCTCTGCCTCTTGCTAGAATGCCCACCTGTCTGTGCCTTAGTCCCACCCCGTGATGTTCTGGCTTCCCTAGAAGCTTGAATCTCAGTCAGTGTTCTCTACCCTCATTGCTACCTCCACCAGCTCTTTGAATACACGAAGTCCCATCGCAACCACATGCTCCCTAATCGATGGCTTCAAGCCCCACTTGAACCTCATAGATCGCAGCTCGTCTGTGCTCACCAACTCTGATGCAAACCGAGATAAGCACGTAAACCTGGCCTCATACTGCATGACATCCATGGCCCCCTAGGTGAGAGTGTAGAACTCCTCCATGAACAAATTTCTCTTCAAAGCTGGAAAGTATTTCTCTAGAAACACTCCTGTAAAAGTTACCCATGTGACTCCCGCAATGGTCCTTGCATACTTCCACCATGCATGAGCAGCACCCCTCAGCTGGAAAGTAGCAAAGGAAACCCGCAACCCATCCCCCTCAATCTGCAACGTGTCTAGGATCCGAGTCGCAAACTCTAGCCACTCCATCGCCACAATAGGATCAGGATCCCCAGCAAAGATAAGCGGGTCCATGCGTCTGAAGTCTCGCATCGCTACTGTAGCCCTCGCCTTAGGCACTCCCTCTCTCTCCCTAACGATCTCACCTCTAGCAACCAGTTGCTAGATAGAACCAACCAGCTCACGCAACAACTCCGTCACGTCCATCAGTCCCAGAGGAGCATTTGCATCCCTAACATCAGGGATAGGAACATCCCCTTGGCCAACACCAAGGCCATGGCTTCGACCACGTCCTCGCCCTCGTCTCGCAGACATCGCGTCTATATGAAAAAGACAAAACATGAGATGCAGCACATAAGCATAAATCACATAAGCATGCTAACTCATAAGAACATAGCATGCTAAATAAACCCCACATACTGAGGAGCACCAACAAGAATGATACGTCAATCTGGATAACCTACTCAGATTTCCTGCTAGAAATCATATCAGCTAAATGCGTTTCTAACTTGGCTCCCAAGTTTGTTAATCCAAACGCCCAAAGGCAAGACTATCTCTCCTAACATTCAACCCCTATGCTCACATATACACATCATTCACGTATGACCCGCATGCTATCACGTTCATGTTATCAAAACATATAAACACATGCAGTCAAGCACACGCAACCAACTTCACATGGGATACACCCTCTTCCCACGGCTCTTAGGTATTCAAACCTAGAGCTCTGATACCAATCTGTCACGCCCCAAACTCCGGGTCATGTGAAATACCCACAAACAACCAACCTGAGAATACACTCTCAAATAAAACCATACATGCATTGTATATAATCGCCAAATGGCATACATTACACGATTCCAACACGAGAAAAACATGTTACAACATACATGTAACAAAAGAACAAAAAGGAACACTTAAGCTCTTCCACCTCTCTAGCACCTCCAGATCAACCTACGTGACCGGTACCTGAAGAAAATCAAATCCCACGTCGTAAGCCAAGGCTCAGCAGAAACTAGACAGCATGCAGTATAAGCTAAACATGCTAGGAAAACGAGGTGCAGTTTTGCACTCTCTTTCAAGACTTTAAAACAATTTTCACATGCAAATGGAAAAACAAGGATACAAACCATGTTTTGACTCACTCACAGGAGCCCTGAAAATAGTTGGAAAAGGGTTTTTAAATCATGATTCACACGACTCTTAAAAATAATTTAAAAATTGATCAATCCATCTCACAATGCAGTTCATACAATCCATAATACATACAATCGACCCTAACACACCGCAACCAAATATCTAACAATCGGCCCGCACACACCACAATTACAGTCCTAACACTGAGATAAAGACCCGTATATAAACAACGTACATTCCCTGAATAAAATCGTATACTATGGGGTAAAACCATAGACCAAATCACGGGGTAAAATCGCAAACTTTACTGTAAGCCACGGGATTAAACTGCCGACCACGGATTATACCACGGGATAAGACCGCATACTACGGGATAAGACCGCATATTATAGGATAAATCTAAACACTACAGGATAATACTGAACATTACAGGATAATACCGAAAACTACGGGACAACACCGAATCACCACATGCATACTAAACCAGGGTTTAAATGTATAGAGCCACGTATTATCACTACGTTACACAAACCATGTCGCATGCTACACACGCGACTCACATAATACTTGTAACTCATTCAACATGCATCACATACATCCGTTCCTCATATTCCACATAACCATGCCTATAAAACTTTTGAGTTTTAAAGCATGAAACCATGGTACACATAACGATACCAAAACATATAATCCACTTGTATAATCCATGCATAAAATAAATAATTATAAATGTATAAAGCCAGCTATAAGCGCACATAGCTATATAACCACAAATCATGACATCACCCGCCATAAAACCCGACATTCACTCACAGGGACAACCGGCAACCCACACAACCAAGCCTAACTGGAAGACTACACCAAACCCCTCAAACCACGAGGTCATTAACACCACCTTTTCTCCAAAGGTGCCACGAGCCCTAACACGCCCCCCAACCAACGATGCACAAGCACCACGCACATAACCGTGCCCCAATAACCCGCATCTAACCATGCATGCCACCCCCAAGAACGACACCTACATAACACCCGGGTTCACAACACGATCCCCGAACCCACCGCATAACCAATTGAACCCCAAAAGGCATCTAACAATTTTTGAATTGACTAACCCCATAATTAATCTACTGAATACAGTAAGAAACCAATTGGAAACTAAGAAACCAACCAAAACCATAAACACAACACTGTCCAGGTTCATTCGACTGGACCCCAACCCCTAGTCGACTGAACAGCACACTGGAAAATCCCATAACGCCCAAAACACACGGTTCACTCGACTGACCCCACGGTCTAGTTGACTGAACCCAAGAACCAAGATTCAGTCGACCGAACCTCACGGTCCAGTTGACTGAACTAAGGCTGAACAGGTTTTTGAGCTACAGGTTCAGCCTTCCAAACCTCGAATCAACGCCCATCCAACACCCTCGGACATCCACACGCCTAGGCCTAACACCAAAACCTGAAAAGAAACATCCGACACCTAATTCCATCCACCAAAATCGCTGAAAAATGGGTTTTAAACCCAAAAACCCAACTTGATACAAACTCAGATCTATAGCAATCTAACCGTTAAAAACACACATGATTACACGTAGCACCCTTATACAACAATAGGGTCTAAAATCTTATCTCGGTGAGTTAAAAACTCAATACCTCAAACCACGTGTAAAACCGAGCTTCGTTGAAATAGAATTCTGTCTGGATGAACGCATAGTTCACCGTGCCAAAAGCAAAGATCTGCTGTTGGATAATTGAAAGCTGATCCCCGGGTCCTCGTGAACTTAGAGAGAAGGCAAAGAGAAAAAGAAGGAAACTTACTGGAAAAGTTTTGAAAATATCTAACTCCTGATATTTATAGGCCTCCAAAATATCTTTTTTTTTTGAAAAGTTTTTGAAATTCGCACTGCAACGCCCCATGGCCTTGGGAACCTGCACCGCATGCATATCTAACCCCAATCATGCATCAAAACACGTAAAAACATGCTATAATGAAAACACGAAACGCGCGTCGAAAGATGTCGAAAAAGAAAACAGGTCAGGGTCTCACACGACATCCATTCACATGGACGACCAACAACCCACAGAACCAAATTTAACCTGAAGGCCGACTCCAAACCCTACAAACCACGAGTTTGTAAAAACCTCACCTTTTCCCCAAAAAGAGCCACGAGCCCAAACACGCCGCGCACCCAAGGAAGAACATACACCACGCACCTAACCATACACGCCATCCACGAGGACGGTACCTAAATAAACACCCGAGGCCACGTCATGACCACTGAAACCACAACACAACCAACAGAACCCCAAAAAGAATCCAACAGTATTTCAGTCGACTAATCCCATATATCAATCAACTGAATACCGTTGGAGACCAGTTGGAAACCAAGGACCCAACCACCAAACAATAAAACATAAACAAACTCCCAAGGAACAAGAAATTTGATAAAAAGTTCCATAAGGATGAAAAATAGGCTTTTCCCAAACATTCGGCCAAAACAGGTGAAAAACTGTTAAAACATTTTGACATACCCTCACTATTTTGATCATTACTTTTTTTACAAAAAGAATTTTAATGTGAGAGAGGTGTCATTGGAAAGAAGACTTTCGAGGCTTCAATTTAAAAATAAAAATGACCCCATTCCCAGTCTGAATGAGGGAGATGGATCGATTTTAAAAATAAATTTTCAACAAGAAAAAAAATAGACCGCAGGCTAAACTACTCGAACTGTCTGTCCAGCGGTCAGGCAACCCGAGAGAATCCTAAGACTGTCCTCAAGACTGATTGAGCGGTCCCTCAAGCGGTCCTACGCCAGAAACTGATCTTTTAACAAAATTTTGAAGCCTCCAACCAATTAAATCCAAAATTGAAGCAACCAAACTCTCTTTCCACACCCTCGGACATACACAAGCCCAAGACTACCACCAAAACCTCGAAAGAAACCCTTAAACCCCGATTCCATCCAACCAAAATCGATTAAAAATGGTTTTAAACCCAAAACCCAGCTTATCGAAACATAAACGACTTTTTCATGCATTACAAGATGGTAAAAACACACACGATTACACGTAGCACCCTTATAAGATATGAGAGTCTAGGATTCTACCTCGTTGAGTCGAAAACTTGACGCCTCAATCCATGTACAAAATTGAACTTTGTTGAAATAAAATTTCGTCTGAATGGATGCGTAGCCCACCGTGCCAATAGCAAGGATCCGCTATTGGATCATCGAACGTTAAGCCTCGGGCCCCCGAGAAGAAAAAGAGAAGGCAAAGAGAAAACGAGGAAACTTAGCTTGTAGGTTTTGAAAATATTTTTTAAAAATATCTAACGCGAGATATTTATAGGCCACCAAAATATCTTTTTTCTTTAAATTTGTACCGCAACGCCCAACGACCCCGGGAACTAACCCCATATGCATATCTATGCCCGATCATGCATCAAGATGCATATAAACATGCAGCAATTGTGACGCCTCGTCCTCCGGGCACGTTGGGACATACATAAATATAAACATAGGGATATACTAGCCATACATTCATATTTACATATGATAGTTATTACATTATAAACAAGTTTTGAACTGTCCAAAATTACATAATTATTACAGTTCCACCGAGAAAATTCAAAAATTACTAAGCATGGGAAAAATTGCATGTAAGAACAAAAGTAGAGATCTTGATTCCTCAGAATGCATCAGATGGATCCATGTTCTCTTGCAATTCACCTTGTCCTTCCCACTCTTCTTCCTCCTCGGGGATGACTTCCTCAAAGAACTCCTCCTCACCTGTAGCACGAATGCCATAAGTCAAGGCCCAGAAGAAAAATACTCTAACCTTCTAACTAATCTAACGGCATAAAATTCACCTCAACACATACCATATAACACTCAATACAGTTTATAGTCAAAGAGACAGACAATTTATGACATGATAGCAGATAAGTCAATAAACATGCATGTATGAAATGCAGATGCCCAACCCAACATGCACCTAGATTATAACTGGGATTCCACACCAGAAATCACCAGAGTAGACTTGATGGGACTTTCATCACCAGACCTATCCTCGCCTTGTTGTGAATAGTAAATGCATCTTCGGGCATCATGCCACAGCTATTTTACTCAATGGTAATGGTGTGAAGGCGGGCCAACCAATTATCAGCCACCCTTATCCGGGCTAACAATCCCCACCTTAAGAACCAGAATGCTCGTTTAGCGTCAACTCAAAGTCTAAATCATCAAAACCAGAATGCTAGCAACGAACCCATGGTGCCCAACAATCTCCATAATCCATTTCAAACACCAACCAAATTTGTAACACCAGGGACGTACCCAAGGTGTACAAGGGGAATATATCCCAAAACATTTACAAAATGGTAACTAGAGACGCCTTAGATTTAGAACCAAGAAGAATAATCTCAACACAGCCCATCCCAACAACAATTTGCACAGATGGACTCCAACATACTAGGATGCAAATGACAATGTTCATGACGTATGGTATGGATCTCAAATACAACCATCTATAGCATGGCATTAACTAGAATGGCAAAATTCATGGTATAATGCGTAAAGCATAAGGTATAAGTATGTAAAGCACTGGCTATAATTTTCAAGATATGATTCAACATGATCGCATGAGTTCTATATCGTCATACATTCACTTCAAACACTAATTAACTAATTCACATTGATCATTCTACAAAAACTCGGGTCTCACAACAAGTTACTCACACATATACTTAACAAATTTTTAAAGCCAAACAATCAAGTATTAAATTAAAAGGGGCAACAAGGTTTCACATGAGTTCTATATCATCATGCATTCACTTCAAACACTAATTAACTAATTCACATTGATCATTGTACAAAAACTCGGGTCTCACAACAAGGTACTCACACATACACTTAACAAATTTTTAAGGCCAAACAATCAAGTATTAAATTAAAAGGGCCGACAAGGTTTTAAGGTATTTTGAGTTGGGAACAAGTTATGATTTTTATACACCATTTAGATAAAAATATTTTCTACAACTCTTATGTTTAACACCAAGGCCAAATCCTAAGGCAAATGGGTGAACAATTATATTAAGCAATAATTACCCAAAAAAAATTCATATTAAGCAAAAACGGTTCAGCACTTTTCTCAAGATTTAACCAAAATTATGCTTCTGTTAGTCTCGGTTTTGGGGTATCATTTCAAGTCCAAATGTGCCCATGTTTTAGTATGTTCTAGTTTAACATGTGCCCTACAGGTTTCATATTTAGAGCTAAGGGTAGTTGTTTGAAATAAGTTAGACTTTTTGGCCATTTTAAAAAATAGATTCTGTCAGCCTCCAAAACTCAACAGAGCCGGTTTTGGACAGAGAGTTGAAAACGATTTATGGGTATTATCCCGAGGTTTTAAGGTCTGAATTTTGGACAAAAAATACTTCAATGTGTTAGCTACAATATTAATGTAAATCACTTTTCGAATAGGTCACTAAAAATAGGGGTTTTGAGCTATAAAACAATATGTAACAGAATGTTCCATGGGGGATGAAACTCAACAGAGAATTTCAAAGGGGTTTTGATTTATCACGACTCAATATTTTATTCTTGTATTTGGTGGGTAGATAAACATACATGTTATCTACAACTTTCATGTTTCGACCGAAGTTTGGGTCTCATTTAAAAATAGGGTTTCCAAGTCTGTAGTATTGACTGGTCGAAAAATGACACACTTTGGTAAAATTGTAATATCTTGAGTTCTAGTTATGCAAATGAGTTGAAACGAAGTTTGGATGAAAGATAACACAAAAATATAAATCTATACATAAGGGACATGCTTAGATCAAGTTTTTACATTGAGTTATGGCATTTAAAATCTCAGGGCAGAAACATCAAAGTTCTATAAAATTAAGCCTCTTAGGGTTCAAGTCTTCTACTTATTCCATGTCAAGTTTTTTGTTCCATTTCTTTGCATGCTTGCATTCTAGACTTTAATATCAAGGCTCCAACACACTTAAAGGTCATCAAATTCAAAGATAAGATCACACAACAACATCTCATATCACTCATAAACAAAACAGCCCTTAATTTCCAACTACGACACCTTTTCGGTTTGATTTCAGTTCTTGGTTCATGGAGTGTTTAAAGGGATATGTTGGGGGACATTTTGAGGGATCTTAGATACAAGGTTTATAGGTTTTATGTACTTGTTTTGAGAGATCAAAGAAGGGTAGAGAGTTGATTTGGACTTAGCTTTCGAAAACCTCCTCGATTTCTTCATTTTCCTTCCTTTTTCTTCCTCAACTCACCTTAACTCTCAAGATCAAAGTGTTTCTGGTTCCTCCCCCTCTCTTGGACGAAAATAACATATGGGGAAGAGGGTTTTTGGCTCTCTTTATATAGGCAAGGCTAGGGGACACGTGGAAGACAAAAAGTACTAAAAAGGGTCCTTTTTCTTCATTTTCATAAATGTGACTTGAGTTTGATTTGAGTTGATTTAAGTTTTTGTGGACTAAATTCAGATATGGGGAAGCTAAATGTAGCTAGGATTCAGTTTGGGGGACAAAAATCTGATCCCCCATCAATCAAGGGGTTTATCTCGATTTTCATGCCCCTATTGTGCAAGAAAATGTATTAAAAGTTAATTTAATGTATCTTTTTCGTGTCTTTTTCTACTGAGACTTATTATTTTAATATATTTATGAGAAATATAGTATTTTTATGTATTATCATAGTTCCCATAGCAATTAGTTAAATAGATGTAGTGTTTTAAGTTAAATTAAGCTATTTTGACATTATATGACTTTTTGACTTATTTTGTTGTGTATGAACTTCAATAATGATTTATTTGCTTTTGTTGACCTATAACATTATATTATTATGTATATTACTTGTTCAACAAGTATTGGATCATCATAATTCTTAATTTAATACCTTTCTCATCATTTTAAACTAAAAAGAAAGCAAAAAGTCACTTTTTGGCACACTTCCCAAGGTGGTCAGCCACAAAGGGGTATTTTTGGTATTTTTTATATTATTTTGTACTTTTCTACTTAATTGTACTTAAATCCTTGATTTAGGGTATCCATGTATCAAAATTTAAGTTTTTAAGGCTTTTTTCTATATTATCGGCAAAACAGTCATTTTACCCTTTTGTGTGGATTTTTTATTTTTAATTCATTATTTCATGATATTTACTTCATTTAGAATGTTAAGAGATTCTCCGGGTGCTAGGGTTTTATTGCCTGTGTTTTGGACCTTTTTAAGATTTTCGAGCCGAACTTAGGATTTTCGGTACTAGTTAGGGTTTTAAATCTCCTCCGTATTCTATGGCCTCGTGGACTATCTGTCACTAATAATAGGGTCCAAGCAGGGTCGTTATAGCAATGAAAACACTAAACGCGCGTCGAAAAAGGCTGAAAAAAGAAAACGAGTCAAGGTCTCACAACTTTACTGCCCTTAAAGGAATTTCGTCCTCGAAATTCACTACAAGGTCAAAAGAAAACAACCGCGTTGATCGCAATCGACACAAGCATAAGAGATGGTTAGCCAAACCATTCCTAGGACAAAGTCAAACATGGTCAGATACTCGAAACAACGACTAACGATCTCAATGACACGGAATCTACCAACCCACCCAACCTCACATCCTCACCAACCGCTGCCTCAACACAACACAACACCCACGGAATCTATCACCAACTCCCAAACAGATGCAACAAGGAAAATACAATGCTCTTGCATCGGTAAGAACACTGGTTCAAAATCTGTACACTCAGAAAGTACCTCTTCTTACTGGAGGCATAGCTGCACCATCAAGCACGGCCGGTGCCCTTGAAGAACTCGGAGCTATGAAAGCATACACTCTACTCTGCATCGGCCTAGACGTCCACCAGAACCTGATGATGTCAGCTGTTGTACCGACTAAACTAAAGTTCCCCTATCTGTAACTCGAGAAGTCTGTACGGTGGGAGGATGCTGTCGATTCTGCACAAATGAACCCTCTGGTGTGCTCACTATACTTGGTGCATTCTCTCTCCGGGGATAATTCCTGCGAATGTGTCCAAGCTGGCCACATCCATAACAAATCTGTAACTGCCTCCCCTATGATTGAATCTATGAATCCTGGGATTACCACGGCCATAGACAATCCACCATACAATGTCCTGGCTGCCTGCACTGATAGCAAATCAACTCTCTCTGCTCTGGCCTCCAAGATGAAGCCATTGATGGTGCTGGTGCATAGACTTGCTGTGGTAATCCAAATGGATGAAAGCTTGGACTAGAGGACCTCTGCCTCTTGCTGGAACGCCCACCCGACTATGCCTCTACTCCACTCGACTGTGTTCTGGCCTCCCTAGAAACTCGAATCTCAATCAAAGTGTTCTCAACCCTCGCTGCTACCTCTACCCGCTCTGTGAACACACTAAGCCCCATTCCAGCCACACGCTCCCTGGTCGTTGGCCTCAAGCCAAGCTCAACCCTCATTGAACGCAGCTCGTCTGTGCTTACCAAATCTGGTGCAAATCGGGACAAGTTCGTAAATCTAGCCTCATACTGCATGATATCCATCGCCCCCTGGGTGAGAGTGTAGATCTCCTCCCTGTACAACTCCTATAAAGGCTGCCCATGTGACCCCCATAGTGTTCCTGGCATATTTCCACCACGCGTGAGCATTACCTCTTAACTGAAAGGTGGCAAAAGAAACCCATAACTCATCCTTAGCTATCTGTAGCGTGTTAAAGATCTGGGTCACCAATTCCAATAACTCTGTCGCCACTATAGGATCAGGATCTCCAACAAAGGTAGGTGGATCCATGCACCAAAACTCTCGCATCGCTACTATAGCCGTCGCCTCGGGCACTCCCCTTCTCTCCCTCTAACGAAATCACCTCTAGCTGCCTTAAACCAGTTGCTGGATAGAACTAACCAGCATAAGCAGCAACTTAGTCGCATCTATTGGTCCCTGGGGACCATTTGCATCCCCAGCATCAGGGATAGGAACATCCCTTTGGCCAACACCACGGCCACGGCCTCGACCAAGGCCTCGCCCTCTCCTCGCAGACATCACGTCTATATGAAAAGAATGACAGAACATAAGACGTAGCATATTGCAAGAACATTAACAAAGCACATAAACATGCTAACATGTTGCCACATAGGTTCATGCTAAACCAACCCCACATACCCAGGAAACCGAAAAGAATGACGTGTTAATCTAGACAATCTACTTAGATTTCCTTCTAGAAATCACGTCAGCTAAACGCGATTCTAACTTGGCTCCCAAGTTTGTTAATCCAAACGCCCAAAGGTAAGACTAATCAATCCTTAGTTCAACCCCCATGCTCACATATACACATCATTCTCATGCTTTACATGCTTACACGTTCATGTTATTAAAGCATCTAAACACATGCAGTCAAGCACACGTAATCAATTTCACATGGTGATACACCCTCTTTCCACATCTCTTAGGTATTCGAACTCAGAGCTCTGATACCAAGTTGTCACGCCCCAAACTCCGGGTCACGTGAAACACCCACGAGTAACCAAACACATCACTCAACCCGAGAATACACTCTTAATATAAAACATACATACATTGTATATAATCACTAGCCGGATTATATTACAAGGTTCCAACACCATGAAAACATATAAATATACATGATATAGAAAGAACAAAAAGGAAGACAACAGATCTTCCGCCACTCCAGCAACCCCGGATCAACCTGCATGATCGGTACCAGAAAAACATTTCAAATCCCACACCTTGAGCCAAAGCTCAGCAGAAACTAGATAAGACATGAACTATAAGCTAAACATGCTAGAAAAATGAGGTGTAGTTTTTTACTCTCTTTCAAGTCTTTAAAATAATTTTCACAAGCAATGGGAAAGCGAGGATAAGAACCATTTTGGACTCACAAGAGCCTTGAAAACAGTTTGAAATGATTTTTATGTCACGACTCAGACGAGTCGTAAAAAGAATTTGAAATTGGTTTTATCCGTCTCACGATGCATTACACACAATCCATGTACCTTGTCAGACTTTCATCGAGGGACCGTAGCCCCCGTCTAATGCACCTTTTTGGCCTCTCGCCAAAGGACCTCAGCCCCAACGAACGCACCTTCTCGGGTCCTCCCTGAAGGACCTCAATCCCAACGAATGCCTTGTTAACCAGAGTTAACATTCACAAAACCACATGTCCATCTATCCCATTCCATACATATGTGCATAAAAAAACCAGGGTTTTAATGCATAATACCACGTGCAAACATAATGTTTCACAAACCACATCACATGTTACACACGCGACTCACACTACACTTGCAACCCATGCAACATGCACCACATACATCTGCTCCTCGGATCCCACACATACATGCCTATAAAAACTTTGCGTTTTAAATCATGAAACCACATTACACATAACGACATCAAAGTTATGCAATTCACCTACGTAATCCGCACATAAATAAACTAGAGTTATAAATGCACATAGCCATGCATAATTTAATATAATGATGCCACCTGCCATATAACCCGACATCCACTCACATGAACAACCAACAACCCACATAACTAAGCTTAATCAGAAGGCCAACTCTAAACCCTATAATACATGAGTTCACAAAAACACTACCTTTTTCCCAAAAAGAGTCGCGGGCCCAAACACGCCGCACACCCAACGAAGAACAAAAACCACGCACCTAACCATGCACGTCACCCCCGAGGACGGCACCTAAACAAACACCCAAGGCCATGTCACAACCCCCGAAGCCACAACACAGCCAACAAAACCCCAAAAAGAATCCAACATATTTCAGTTGACTAATCGCATATATCAGTCAATTGAATACCGTTGGAGACCAGTTGAAAACCAAGGACCCAACCACCAAACAAAAAAACACAAACAAATTCCCTAGAAACAAGAAATTTGATAAAAAGTTCCATAAGGATGAAAAATAGGCTTTTTCCAAACATTCGGTAAAAAACGGGTGAAAAACAGTTAAGAAATTTGGACATACCCTCACTATTTTGATGATAAATTCTTTTAGAAAAAGAATTTTAATGTGAGAGGTGTCATTGGAATGAAGACTTCCAGAGCTTTAATTGGAACACAAAAATGACCTCATTTCGAGTCTAGATGAGGGAGATACATCAATTTTAAAAAACAATTTTCAACCAGTGAAAAATAGACCATGGGCTAGACCGCTCAAGCGGTATGTCCAGTGGCAGGCAACCCGAGAGCATCGCAAGACCGCCCTCTAGACTGCTTGAGCGGTCCTTCAAGCGGCCCTACGCTAGAAACTAATCATTTTACCAAATTTTGAAGCCTCCAACCAATCTAACCCAAAATCAAAGCTACCGAACTCTCTTTCGACACCCTCGGACATACACAAGCCCAAGCCTACCACCAAAACCTCAAAAGAAACCCTTAAACCTCGATTCCATCCAACCGAAATCGATTAAAAATGTTTTTAAACCCAAAATTTGATTTATCGAAACATAAACCACTTTTTCAAGCATTACAAGATGGTAAAAACACACGATTACACGTAGTACCCTTATAAGATATGAGAGTCTAGGATCCTACCTCGTTAAGTCAAAAACTCAATGCTTCGATCCACGTGTAAAATTAAACTTTGTCGAAATAAAATTTCGTCCAGATGGATGCGTAACCCACCATGCCAATAGCAAGGATTCGCTATTAGATTGTCAAAAACTGAGCCCTGGGCCCCCGAGAAGTTAGAGAGAAGGCAGAGAGAAAATGAGAAAACTTAGAGAGAAGTTAGAGAGAAGGCGAAGACTGCCCACACTCAAAACAGACTGGTGGCCCTCTCCCAGGTGCCTGCGACTGTGACTGAGTCTGAACAGGTGCTGCACTCCGACACTCTATCGCAGGATGCCCCGACTGTTGGCATCTATGACAATCAAGCTCCCTCTTATCTGACCTTCCCGTTGATACTACGGGATGTGTAGATGCAGAAGACTGTGGCTGATAAGACCCCACCGGATAAGAACTCAGACCAGATGTCCGCTGACGCTTGTCCCTGAATCCCCGGGACTGTGCATGTCCCCCGTCCTGCTGACTCATACTGTCCCTATCCCTACGTGTCTCATTCATAGTGCCTTCCACCTTCATGGCGGTCTCCACCAACTCTGTAAAAACCTACAGCCTAAGTACTGCCACTCTATCTCGGATAGCGGGCCTCAAACCCCTCTCGAACTACTTCACACAAAACTCATCAGTAGGCCCAGTCTCCTGTGCAAACCTGGATAGGCTAGTAAACTCAACCTCATACTCCGGAACGATCATTGGCCCCTGTGTTAGAAAGAGGAAATCCTCTCTTTAGCGATCCCTCAAAGTCGTAGGAAAGTATTTCTCCAAAAATACCTTCGTGAATGCCTCCCAGGTACCCCCAACTGTAGTCCTGGTGAATTTCCACCACATATGAGCACTCCCTCTCAGCCGGAAGGCAGCAAATGAAACCCGAAGATCATCCTCCTCTATCTGTAGAGTATCAAGGATCCTGGTAACCAGCTCCAGCCACTCAGTGGCAACTATGGAGTTGGGATCCCCAGAAAAGGTAGGAGGGTCCAAACGGAAAAACTCACGCATCGCGACTGTCGCCCTCAACTCAGGTATGGTCCCTCTCCCCTAGAGGCCTCAACCAGTTGCCGGATGGAGCCGACCAACTCACGCAACAGATCTCCGTCAGCAGGTCCTTGGGGTGCATTAGAATCTCCAATATCTTGGACTGGAACATCCCTTTGGCCAGAACCACGGCCACGGTCTCGACCTTGGACTCGTCCTCCCCGCGTAGATATAACTCTATTCGAAAGCAACATAACAGGATAAGCATCCATACAACATGGTATTGCTAACGTAAAAGACAGATAAGCATGCTAACACATAGCCACTTAATATCATGTCATCACATCTCACATATCGAGGAGGACCAATAAGAAAGACTCGTCACTCTGAACAACCTACTCAGATTCCTTTCTAAAAATCACGTCCGAGAAACGCGTCTCTAACATGGCTCCAAAGTATGTGAATCCAAATGCCCAAAAGCAAGACTAATCAATCCTAAGGCCCAACCTCCATACCCACGTATACACCATAAGCTATCATACTATGTTAGGAAAATGCTGTAACACATGCAATCAAGCACACATACATCCTCACAAGGTGATGTATCCTCTTTCCCATGGCTCGTAGATATTCGAATCCAGAGTTCTGCTACCAAGTTGTCACGCCCCAAACACCAGGGTCACGCGAAAACCCACCCAAAATATAGTTTGAGAAAATAAGATTTACAGTTGGAATGCCCTCAACTCAAAAATATACATCATTTGAATGAAAATTCCCACAGTTCAACTCTCATAAACTGAAAACATGCATCTCACACATGAATAAGCATATCGCCCAAAGGCATACAAAACTAGCCATCACTGGCATTACATGTAAAAGTACGTGTACAAAAATAGGAAAAACTACAGCAAGTCTTCCATCACCTCTGCAACTAGGTCAACTCCTCATGCTCACCTAAAAAGGTTTTACAGCAAAATCCCACACCGTGAGCCGAAGCCCAATAGACCATAGACAATAAAACTGTAAAGCAGGCTATGCAATGACACACACACGGGCTCAACCACATGAGCCAAAAAGGTTTTCCTTCCAAAATCACAAGTTTGCATCAGACTATCACGAGTCTCAAAAAGGTTTTATCTCATAAAATCCCACGTTTTCCATCCTTCAAACTAGACACTGTCTCGTTACATCTATGGAAACATTTAAAAACCCACCGTAGCTCAACTACAAAAACCCACAAAATAGTTTATACAACACATGTATAAAAGAGATCCAATCCATCAAAATGGAGATCTAAAACCATGTTTAAAAGGTGAGACTCAACCCTGCGGGTTAGCTCCAAACCTCCAAAAAGACGTTTTTTACCAATTTTACAAAACACCTCGTTTTCAAATCTTCTTTTGAAAACTACGGATACCACATACTCGAAACATGTATACAACCAAGAAAAGGCGTAAAAACCCACTTTTAACCAAAATCAAGGTTTACACATGAAAATCACATTGGATGTATTTTCTACCTAGTAAAAACACGTATAATCACATATATCACCCTTATATAGTAGTAGGGTCTAGAATTCTACCTCGGAGAGTCAAGAACTCGAGGTCTCAAAACTGAACGGCGTCAGAACGAGAATCTGACCAGATGGATGCAAAGCCCACGGTCCCGATAGTAAGGATCCACAAAGGATCGAACACAAAACCAATCTCCGGGCCCTCAAAGCTAGAGAGAAGGTAGAGAAAAGGGGTTTCTTAGCCTGGAAAAAAGAGAATATCAAAATATCTCATCCCCTGGGATATTTATAAACACGAAAAATTCCTTCTGTTCAGTCGATCGAACCCCCTAGTTCAGTCGACCGAACTCAGAAAAATGGGTTCAGTCGACCGAACCAACCCCTCTAGTCGATCGAACTCAAGACCAGAAGCGTACTGGAATCTGTTGTGGTTTTTCAGCCCAAAAACTAACCCAACCAACCTAAACAAGGTCCGGGAAAGCGTAAAATACATCTACACATGCTGTTCTACAACTGTAAAGCATAAACCATGCATCGATGCTATTCATATAGTAAAGGAAACACATCAAATATATAAATAACCTAAAAGATAAGGGTCAGGGTCTCACAGATCCGATACCCGATCACCAAAAACAAAGCCCGGGTCCCAAGAAAATCTAGAGAGAAGGTAGAGGTTTTTGTTTGGAAAAGAAAACTTAGCCTCCAAGGTTTTGAAAAATATCTTCACCAAAATATCTAAGACTGGATATTTATAGGCCACAAAAATAGATATTTTTTTTAAACCCTGCACCACAACTCCCAACGGTCTCGGTATCCAACCTAACATGCATTTCTAAGTTCGAACATGCATAAAATGTACATAAACATGCTATTGTAAAAACAATAAATAACACGTTGAAATGTTACAAAAATTAAAAAGGGTTAGGGTCTCACAACAACTTTTCCCCCTTAGGGAATTTCGTCCTCGAAATTCAAAACTAGTTCTCGAAGTTAAAGGTTTTTCTGTTAGTTTCTTATAAGATTTGATCACTCGCCATACTTAGTTTCCAGGTTGCTCATTCATTCAAAACCATCAACTTCATTACCTCCACTTAACACGTTCCGTGCGACTACAGGGTTCCCCAAAAAAACACTCTTCCTTCTAATAGTCCCTTTTTAATACAAACATAACCAAGAGGCTTAGTATCAATTTCAGAATGTCCATGCACTATTTGCTGCCCATCATACTCAATCAAGAACTCAACAACAATATTCTCTAGGTCGACCCTTTTTCTTTCTACCAAGTTCTAACAAGATATGTACCATTTCCTCAACAATATTTTCTCCCACAATCACAATCATACAATACTACCCGACAGTTAGAAAGATTATTCTTAAAATTCACCATAGTTACAGCCAACACACTAACTAGTTAGCTAATAGCGAAGAGATTCCTAGCTTCTAACTCAAGCCCATACTCAAATGGAATAATTTGATTGCTATATACATTCCTGACAATACCATCATAACACATAAAAATATCCCGAAGGATGTCCATTAAATAAAGTTCCAAATTCTATCAACCTTCTATATGATTATACAATTACTTCTCTTTCTATTCCATCTTCAGTTACAATGCTTAAGAACAAAGTCTATTATGAGACCCTGACCCTTATCTTTTAGGTTATTTATATATTTGATGCGGTTCTTTCAGTCTATGAATAGCATCGATGCATGGTTTATGCTTTACAGTTATAGAGTTATACGCTTTTTGAGGTTTGGTAGAGGCTTATTTGGACCTTAAAAACCTATTTTTTCCTTGGAAATGTCAAAAAACACACTGCCCTGTCGTTCGGTCGACTAAGGGGCTCAGTTCAATTGACTAAACTGATTTTTTTGGGTTCGATCGACCGAACTCAGGGGTTCGGTCGACTGAACAGTGCCTTTTTGCTATGATTATAAATATCCCAGCGGCTAAGATATTTTGTTATTCTCTTTCTTCCAGGCTAAGAAACTCATTTTCTCTACCTTCTCTCTGGCTTTGAGGGCCCGGGGTTTGGTTTTGTGTTCGATCCTTTGTGGATCCCTCCTATCGGGGCTGAGGGCTTTGTATCCATCTGATCGAATTCTCGTTATAACGCCGTTCAGTTTTGAGACGTCGAGTTCTTGACTCTTCGAGGTAGGATTCTAGACCCTACTACTGTATAAGGGTGATATATGTGATTATACGTGTTTTCACCAGGTAGAAAATACATCAAATGTGATTTTCATGTGTAAGCCTTAGTTTTGGGTAAAAGTGGGTTTTTTACGCCTTTTCTTGGTTATATACATGTTTCGGGTATGTGGTATCCATAGTTTTCAAAAGAAGGTTTGAAAACGAGGTGTTTTGTGAAATTGGTAAAAAATGTCTTTTTGGAGGTTTGGAGCTAACCTGCGGGATTGAGTCTCACCTTCTAAATGTTTTGTTGAAAGTGATTTTAGATCTCCAATTTGATCGATTGGATCTCTTTTATACATGTGTTATATAAACTATTTTATAGGTTTTCGTAGTTGAGATACGGTGGATTTTTAAAAGTTTTCATAGATGTACCGTGACAGTGTGTGATTTTGAGTTGGGCATCTATTGCTCCTTGGTGGAAGTCCAAAAACGTGCGCAGAGTGGTTTCGCTACAGTCCCTCTGGTTAATCTCCGCAAACGTGGTTTGGTTATGCTTCGTCCATCGATCATGGTAATCCGTAAAGAAGCAAGTGCGTGGTTTGGGTGCTTTCCCATCAGTCATGGAAATCCGTAAAGAAGTCGATTGCCTCCGTGAATGGCATTGTTGTTGTAACTCTGTATAGAAGTTGTCATTACCTAGCAGGTCTTAAGTGGTTCAGGACTAGGGCAATGGACAGGAGTCTATAGTTGTTACCTTTGTCTGTACGGCAGAGTCGGTACATAGGATTTCATTTACATCTTTTCTCCTCGGCTGCGTTACCCGAGTGGAGCGTACTGTTTGTTTACAACTTTTTCTTAACTGTGGCATGATATCTGTTAGGATGATATGCATAGTTTGAAGGATGGAAAACATGGGGTTTTATGAGATAAAACCTTTTTGAGACTCGTGGTAGTCTGATGCAAACTTACGATTTTGGAAGGAAACCCTTTTTGGCTCCTGTGGTTGAGTCCGTGTGTGTGTAATTGCATACCCTGCTTTACAGTTTTATTGTCTATTTTCTATTGGGCTTCGGCTCACGGTGTGAGATTTTGCTGTAAAACCTTTTCAGGTGAGCATGAGGAATTGACCTAGTTGCTGAGGTGATGGAAGACTTGCTGTAATTTTTCCTATTTTTGTACATGTACTTTTACATGTAATGCCAGTGATGGCTGATGTTTTACGCCTTTGGGCAATATGCTTATTCATGTATGAGATGCATGTTTTTAGTTTATGAGAGTTGAACTGTGGAATTTTTATCCAAATGATGTATATTTTTGAGTTGAGGGCTTCCCAACTGCAAATCTTATTTTCTCAAACTGTCTTTTGGGTGGGCATTCGCGTAACCCTGGTGTTTGGATAAAATTTAGTCTATCCAAAAATCAACATGATGAGTCTTCGTCAGACTTCCAAACCCTAGCTTTCTTGGCCATTCATGATTTTTGGATCCTTGGTGGTTTAGCATGGCACCTCTGTTATGTGGTGATCAAACCCAAATCGACGGTTGCTAATTCCCTAATTTTTGGATAAAAATTGGATCTCCAAGCTCAAATTAACCATGGCAGAAAAGAAAACACACGGGAGAAAAAAAAATAGGGGTGACGCAACTGGGATAGGGCTAGGGTGTATTTGGAGCAATAATTTCTAGTGTAAATTCAGAATTTATGGTTTGGAACTCAACCCATGAAGCAAAGACAAGAAAATAGAAAGGGCGAGGAAGAAGAACCGAACAGCGCTAACAGGGAAGTTCGCTGCGGGTCAGGGAAGATTATTTTAGAACATTGTTGGTTTCTCTCCCACATTTCCTTGAACACGCCAAGACCCATCTTCTGAAATCATACACCCATGGATGTAACAAAAACCTAGACAAAGAAGAAAAGAAAAGAGAGGCGCGGTGGAGATGGGGAGGGATCTCGACGCCGCTCGTCGGGGAGAAGGGGTTTGAGACCTTGAGGTTTTTTTTTATCTCCTTTTGCTCCTTCTTTCTTGAGTCTTCTGGATTTTTCCCATGGTAGCAACAAAGTAAAACAAAAAATGGAGAAGAAGAGAAGTCGCGAGAAGGGGGAGGAGAGGATGAATGCACGCCCGGGGAGGGTAAGGGCTGTTTGGGATCTTTATTTTCTTTCTTAGTCCCTTCCCAACTATTCTAGAATTTTATTCTTTTTATCATGCATCCTTTTTATTTATTTAAATTTAAAAAATATAATAATATACTCACAACACATTGTTTTAAATTAAATTAAAATTATCTCATTAATATTTTGTTTTTTAATATTCTAGAATCCTCTTTAACCCCTGTGTAATTAATACTTCTATTAGTTGTTCTTAGTTTGTTTGGAATAAAATTACAAGCTCTCATTACCAACTTAAATTTGAATACCATAATTAAAATTTCTTATCATCCGATGTGTCAATACAACCAGTCACATATATCACACATTATTAATCCTCCGAGAGTATTACTATCGATTTTAATCAATTCAGGATAATTAATTAATTTATTATTAATTAAAATTGTATCAGGTCGCTACAACGTCAAATTTTGATAACTAAAGCAACCATCGAGCCAACCTTCCTATCAGTGCCAGCTTTTCAAACAAGTATTTCCACGGGTCCATCTGGGAGATGATATTCACCGTGAAAGATAGCATGTAATGCATTAGTTTCTGAGAAGCCCAAACTAAAGCCAAGCATGCATTTTCCAATGGTGTGTAGCGTATCTCTGACCCTATTATCTTTTTGCTTAAGTAGTAGACCGTCTTTTCGTTCCCAGTTTCTCATTCCTGTGCCAGCATGCACCCCCATAGCTGAATCAATCACTGACAAATAGAGGATCAGTGGCTTATCAGGTTCAGGAGGAGCCAGAATAGGTGGATTTTGCAAGTACTTGCGCAAAACAACAAAAGCGTCTTAGCATTTTCGATGCCATTCAAACTCGACTCCTTTTTTTAGCAGACGGAAGAGCAGCTCACATCAAGATTGCTTTAATCTTTGAAGGATCGACTTCAATGCTCTGTTGAGTGATCATAAACCCCAGCATCTTTTCGGCAGTAACTCCGAAGGCACACTTCTGTGGGTTGGGCCGCATCTTGCATTTTTGAATCTTTTCAAATAACTTTCGCAGCGCTATGATGTGGTCATCCCAGTCCTTAAACTTTACTATCATGTCATCCACGTATACCTCGACCACCTTATGTATCATATCATGTAATAACATAGTGGCAGCCCTCTGATAGGTTGCCCCTGCATTCTTCAAATCAAATGGCATCACACGATAACAATGAGTGCCCCAGGGTGTGGTGTATGTCGTCTTTTCTCTGTCCTTAGGGTCCATCAAAATCTGGTTATACCCGGAGAAGCTGTCCATAAATAACAATAAGGCATGCCCCGCCGTAATATCTACTAAAATGTCAATATGTGGCAATGAAAAGTTGTCCTTTGGGCTGGCCTTGTTGAGATCTGAAAAATCTACGCAGAATCGGATACGACCGTCCTTCTTTAAAACCTGCACAATATTGGCTACCCACTTCGGATACTCAATTAATATCAGGAATCCAGCATTGATTTGTTTGGCAACTTCTTTAATCTTCTGAGCCCATTCTGGTCGGATCCATCTTAATTTTTGTTTGACCGATTTAGCATCGGGGTACAAGGAGATATGGTGTTAGACAATGTCGGGATCAATTTCGGGCATATTCTCATAAGACCATGTAAATACATCATTGAATTCTTTTAATAAAGTTATTAATTGTTCACATTCAACTAAGGATAAAGAAAAACCAATTTGTACATTTTATGGGTTAGTTTCATTACCCAGATTTATTGATAAAATTTCTTCAATTATTGGTTGGGCGCGTATTTCTTCTTCTCTTTTTATTAAAAATTTTGTTTCTTCAGGGATATCTCCGTCGAATTCAAAATCATCTGAAAGCGTATGAAATAAATCAAACAAAGCAAAGTAACCGGAAATCTTGTTTATTTCATTGAAGAAAGAGGGGATTACAAGCTTGAAGGTAAAAGAAAGGAGAGATGCATAGACAGGCATGCCCTCCATCACAGACTCTGACTCAGATTCAGACTCAGGACAAACAACCTACACAATACAAGACTCTAAGGTTCAGTTCTTCACTTCTCTAACAGTCGCATCTACAATGAGTTTGGTACAGTCAGTTGGTATGCTAAAGCCCATCATGAAGCAGTCTTGGTTAATTACATGCAGCTGAGCCATCTTTTCATTGAACAACATTCCCATGTGGATACCATCAAGCTTTTCTGCTCAATCTTCATCTTGAATCTTCTTCTCTTCCTCTTCCCCTTCCACTGTTTCATCTTCTTCCGTATCAGATAATTGATGGTCAAAGAAGATCTCCAATCCTGGCAGCTTTTGGTTAGTATGTTCATCAATCCATGGCTCTGGGAAGCCACAGTATGGGAAATCTTCTCCTTTCTTAACAAAGTAGTCGTTGAGCGTTTCTGAGTATTTAGCCTTCTGTTCCCTTCTAGGCCCTTCTAAATCTTCTTTCGTCAGCTTATACCCAAGACCAAAATGGCACGAAGCTGGCAATACCTAGATAGGTTCTGAAATACCCTGTTGTTTACGACCCAACCCCATTCTTGGGAAGAAAGATATTTACCTCATTATTGCAATCGCTCGCGGATTGTTGTAATTTTTCTCTTCCTTCAATAGCGTCTGCACAGCCTGAGCTTCATCGAATTGGAACTCACTTAACGAAACATCCCATTCATCATGTTGAACCTCCAAGAGAGTCGAGCCCTCTCCTCTTAGAGGTTGAATACTATCTTCTCCATGGATGGTCAGCACAACCCCATTTTTTATCAATCTCAGCTTTTAGTGGAGAGTAGATGGCACTGTCTGGATGTTTGGGTCGTGCAGCCATGGCCTGCCCAGCAACAGTCGAAGGAAGCTGGCACGTTCAGCACATGGAACTCAACTGACGTCTCTAAAGGCCCCATTGATACTACAAAATATACTAATCCCAAGGCATCCCTCCTTGTATTATCGTAGGCTCGAACTATATTGTTACAAGGCGTGAAATGGTCTGATTTCATCCCCAAGTAAATGGCGATTCTGAGTGGGCATACGTTCAAGGCTGAACCATTGTCCATGACCGTTCCAGGACCCACTTTTCTAAACACTGGACCATAATATGTAGAGGCTTATTATGATTCTTCCCTTCTAATGGTAGATCTTTCTCAGAAAAAGAGATCACCATAGGCTCTGCAGCTGTTAGTATTAACCCAATCAATTGTTCAGGGGTAGCGTCTATCGATACATCAGATTTATTCAAAACTTTTAATACTGCTTTTCGGTGCCTGTGCGAAGCCATTAGGAGACCCCATATGCTAATGTTGGCTTGTGTCTTCTTCACCTATTTCAGCACAACGTCATTCTCTTCTTCTTGTTCGTTCTCTTTTCCTTTCCTACTTGCTTACCCTTTTTCTAACTGAGCCAGCTTGAAATGCTGCCCATTCCTAGTTAGATGTTCCATGCCTTTCTCGGGATCCCACAATCCCAGCATTGCACTTTCAGTCTGCCTTACCTCGTCCACGCACAGAGGGCTTTCAAATGCCCATAGATCATTTAAATCGGTGACCGCTACCCTTCATTTTCTTTCTTCTTCATCCTCTATGGCCCATGTGCTGTCGACCTCTTCCCAAATGTCCTCTTCAATAAAACCCACTTGCTGTTCCGAAGTGGCCCAAAAGTCAATCCATTCAGCCCCATCTGATTTCAACACTACCCTTACTAACCAATAGGACTGTATATCATCAACATATACCTCTTCCTCAAAAAGTTGAGGAAGGGTAATGCTGTCGAACACATGGTCAAATCCATATGGCCGCACCAGATAGTCCAACGGCCAGTTATTTTCCTCATTATGCTCCTCTTTTCTTGTTGGTTAACTTAGATTGCCATCTGATACCCTTCCTAAGCATCATTACTCTATTCCTCCATCATATCCCAGCTATTCCCAGCCATAATTAGTGAATAGGCTGTCTGATCCTTAGTAGCTAAAACATATGGGCGTGGTAGATGCGCTGAACAGATGTACTAGCTTGGATCTTCTGACTATCCCAAAGACATGCAGTTTAACCCAGCTTACTTGGCTTGGTTTGGCAGAGGGTTAGTCGTGACATTTGGCTTTGGAGTAGCAAATGGTGGAGGGATTACTTTGTTGTCGATGAGATTATGGATCTCATGACGCAGCCTCATACACTTATCAGTTAGATGCCTGTGACCCTAGTGGTAGGCGCAGTATTGAGAAGCATTATATCGCGGTGGTAGGGGATCAGTTATGGGCATGGTGTCCAAAAGCTTGATAAGCCCTTTCTCGACAAGTTGATTCAAGGCTGTGGATAATGAAATGTTGAGGGGACTGAAGACTCTCCTTGGCCTTTGTTGCAGTTGCTGACTGTTGTTTGACTGTTGGGCATTATTTGATTATTGGGCGGAGAATGAAGGATTCAAAGGTTAATCTCATTCGAGCGAGAAATGAGATTGGCAGAAGCAGACTTATTTTAGTTGTTGGCAGGGAAAGTCTTTCTTGGTTTTTGACTGGGCACAACTTTCTTAATGTCTCTAGATTGAATAGCATCCTCAATCTGCACCTCAGCATCAAATAGATGTTCAAAGGTAGAGAGTGGCTGTGTGATGAGGTAATGCTTCAGAGGGAACTATAGATTTTTCACCACGATTCTCACTTGTTCTTTCTCAGTAGGACGGTTCGTTATGTTGGTTGCCTTTCCTCTCCATTGGGTCTGAAAGTCGACAAGCGTTTCCTGATTCCCCTGACGAGTCATCTCTAGCTCTTGGGTAGTCACGTCCAGCTGAACGTTATAGGTATATTGACTGATGAAAGCAGTGGTTATATCTTCCCAAGTTCTAGTCTTAGCCACCTCTAGGGAGAGAAATAACCTTTGTGCTACCCTAGAAAGTGATCGGTGGAACAATTGAGCCTTGAGCTGATCATCAATTCCCATACGGGAGAGAGTTCCAACATACATCCTCAGATAAATCTAGGGATCTCTGGTGCTATCAAACTTCTCCATCTCTGCCATTTTAAATTTTTTTGGCAGTTTGGCATCTGAGAATAAACACAAACCACCTACATCCAATATGTATTCTTTCACTCTCTTCGCCTTTCTCAGTACCTTCTCCATTCGATCAATCTTTTTTGCCAGTGCGGACTCCCTAGACTGGGCTGTAATCTCTTCTTCTACCATAGCCGGATGGGGAACCCGAGGTGGCACTACAACTTATGGTACATCTTATCCTTGGTTATCATCCAAGAAGCCTTCTCCATTCTCATTCGTACCATTCAGCTGTCTATTTACGCCGGGTAAGTGGGCCTAAATTGCTCAGATCTACGCTTGGCACTAATTTTAAGCCTAGGTTTGCTACTCCACGACCCTCTGTATCTCGGTGATTGCCCTCATCAAGACTGTCAGGTTAACTTTATTCTTTGCCATCTCAGATGATTCAGCTAGCTGTTCAGATATCCTATAGAGTCTACCTGTTACTGATCTAGCCCCGACACGTGTTAACTGTAATCTTCCCGGCTCAATGGTCTAAACTCGATGAAAACCTGGATCCCAAAAGGAGAATAACCAGTATAAAATATTCCTTTGAATGGAACTCTAACAATAGGTAGCAAACATCTCAGAAACCCAAAATGATAAACAGATAATCCCTGAAACTGAAGCAATACCCATGTCGAGCCCATACTGGCAGCATAACAACAGGACATATGAAAACCCAGGGTGAAGGCTATGGAGAAGCTTAACCATATTCTAAAGGGGAGGTTTATCTAAACAAAAAAATGAGCAGCACTCCGATAAGAAACAACTCTAACCCCCAAGAGATTGGTTCGATCTAGAATTCTAGGAAAAACAGGCAGCATAACGGTGGAGAAACAGAACTAGCTCAGGGGTAAGTAAGCGTAAACGAAAATAGGGGCAAAACCAACAACCCTGGAAGAACCCAGAAGAAAGAGAAACTAACCTAGAGACCTCAAAGCAAAACACGGGCATGACCCTGAGAAGAAAACTACAGCGTGAAAACCAAACAAGGTGAAGAACAAAACCCGGGTAAGAACCCGAAGGAAAAGCTATCCTACACAACAAAGGGGTAACAGCAAAACCCGGGCTAAAACCCAGAAAAAGGACTAGCCTAAGCCAAACAAACAATCCTAACAAACGCAAACAAAATAAACAATTAAGAAAACACGTAATCCTATTAGGGTCTGCAGCACCTAATGGAGGGTTCTAAGCTACTGTATGTAAAAAGGCCGATTTTGGTCAATCGAATAGGGTACCTTCTGAATAGAGCCGAGTATATACCTCACACGCCTGTAGTGGTGTAAGACATGGTCAAACAGTACATTCGAACTCTTTTACTGCACCTATAAAAGCGTACAGTCAGTAAGGCTTGCCCGCCTTCCCAACAATCCCCGAAATGGATAAGCGATCGGGGCATTGGGTCGACTAGGCAGTGGGGTTGAAGAACAATTCACATGCATGCGATAATGCAAATGAGAAATACATATTAAGAACCAATCATGTTTTCAAGTCTAGCCCTCTTAATTGATTTTAGAAACCAGTTCCCAGTATAGTCGCCAGAAAATACTGTTGCGCCGGGATTTTGAGGTTATTTGGTAGGTTAAAAATATGGGATTTCAAAAGATGTTTAAAAAATATTTTAACATCTTGAAAGCCAGATTTTAAAAATCTCTTTTTTGTTAAAAATAGAGTCACCACTTGGTTTTTAAGAAAAACTAAAAAATACAAAAATAGCTACCAATATTTAAAGCGTTTAACCAGAGAAAGAGAGTTCGGGGGCTAAAATACGAATTGGAGAAGGTGTTAGGCACCCCATTTTTCCAATCATAAAGTTGGTCTCTTCTAATCATCATTGGTTCTTTAATAAGATTTCTCAAATGCATGCAAATAAAGAAAATATAGGCAAATAGAGTATATCTAAAATCAAATAAAAAAAATACATAGCATATGTATATAGAACACCAAATCAAAGCAAATAAGAAAATAAAATCCTAAGTCTACGGCATGCAATTTTTAACTAAAGGATACATGGAGCAAACCCACATGCAATATCATTTAAAACAATATAAACTAGCATGATTCAACATAAAAATATGCTAAAAGTCGCTAAAATCAAATTATATTAAAAATATACATGAACATTGCTAACAGTATTATCAAAATCCTAAGCTAATTTAAACGTGCTTTCAAATGAAATAAACAAAATATTCTCTAATTTTAAAGGAAAATAATGAAACTTATAACAAACATTTTTTTTATATATATGACAAGAGAACACCTAAAGATAAACAGAAAAGGGAAATAAAAAAGTTTACAAAAAAAAAACCAAGCTAAAATAAAAAGGTTAGAAAATAATATTAAACTAATAAAAGAAAATCTAACTATTTACATTTATATTTTAAACGAAACAAAAAAAATAAAAGAAAACAAAAGTGAATCAAACTACTATAAAAAGAGAAAACTACACTAATATATAAAGATGAAAACTAGCCTAAAAAACTCTTTGTGATTTTTGAGTTTAACAAAAAAGAATATAATCAAGAATATAATCAAGTACCTCAAAATGACTAAGAATTATATGTTAGTTTACCAAGCAGACAGTCAGGTACCTTTGGGGTAAAGAATATAATCAAGTACCTAAAAATGATTAAGGATTATATGTTAGTTTACCAGGCAGATAGTGTGAGACCCGGACCCGTATCTTTTTGAGATATTTATATATGTTGATGTGTTTCTTTCTGTATATGTATCTCTATGTTGTGTGGTTTATGTTTCCAGTTGTAGAATAGCATGTTTTGTATAGATGTTATACGTGTTATGCATGCGGGGTTTGGCTTGGTTGCTTTTCTCAATTTTTCTCCCAGCGACGACCGCTCGAGCGGTGGTGAGCGGCTCGAGCGGGCTGGTGGCAAAGTGTTGGTCCGAGAGGTGACCACTCGAGCGGTGCTTAGGCACTCGAGCAGTGGTGTGGCAAAGCTTATGTCGGCAAGGGGTCTGCTAGAGCGGTGCTTGGGCGCTCGAGCTGTGGGGCCTAGGCACAAAAATCTATAAAGGCTACAAAATATCTTTTTTCGTCCAAAAATATTTTTTCAAAGCATATCTTCTCTCCCTCTTCGTTTCCCTACCTTCTCTCTAGCTTTTAAGGGGCTAGGGACTTTGTTTTTGGTGGTTCGATAGCAGATCCTTACTGTCGGCGACATGGGCTTTGTATCCATCTGGACAAATTCTCGTTCTGACGCTGTTCAGTTTTGAGATATCGAGCTTTTAGCTCTCCGAGGTAGGATTCTAGACCTTACTGGTGTATAAGGCTGTTATATGTAATTATATGTGATTTTACCAGGTAAAAAATGCATGATTTATGGTTTTTCATGTTTAAACCCTGGTTTTGGGTAAAAGTGCATTTTACGCCTTTTCTCGATTTTATACATGATCTGGATGTGTTGATATCCATGGTTTTCAAAATGAGATTTGAAAATGAGGTGTTTTGTGAAAAACATGCTTTTGGAGGTTTGAAGCTAACCCTTGGGGTTGAGTCTCAGTTTTGTGAAACTATGTTGTTACATGCTTGTAGATCTCCATGTGGATGGATTTGATCACTTTTATACTTGCGATGTAAAACTGCTTTGTGGGGTTTTAAATGTTTTTCATAGATGTGCCGGGACAATGGGTGTGTTGAGTTGGGCTTCCATTGCTCCTCAGTGCAAGTCTGGAAACGTGCGCAGAGTAGGTCGCTACGTGCCTTCGAGTTATTCCCCATAAACAAGGTGGTTGGGTCTTTAGTACCCTCGGGCTCAGGTCCCGTAAACTAAGTGGTTGGGTGCTTAGTACCCTCGGGCTGTGGTTCCGTAGACTAAGTGGTTACATTGTCGTAACTCCGTATAGAGCTTGTCATTACATAGCAGACCATGAGTGGTTCTAGGGAAATGGGCAAGAGTCTATAGTTGTTACCTGTGTCTGTGTGGCAAAGTCAGTACATAGGATTTTATTTTATCTCTTTCTCCTCGACTGTGTGACCCCAATGGAGAATACTGTTTTATTACTGCTTTCCCTTAACTATGGCATGATATCTGTGAGGATGATATGCATAGTTTCAAGGATGAAACATTGATGGTTTTTTAGAGAAAAACCTTATTAGCTCCTGTGGTTGAGCTTGTATGCTTATGATTGCATAGCCTACTTTACAGCTTTACTGTCTTTTCTTATTGGGCTTCGCCTCACGGTGTAGGATTTTGCTGTAAAAACATTTTCAGGTAATCATGTGGAGTTGACCTAGATGCTTGTGGTGATGGAGAGCTTGCTGTAGTTTTCCTGTTTTGGACATGTACTTATACATGTGATGCCTATTTCTGAAGGCTAGTTTTGTACGTCTTGAGGCGAGATATTTATTCATGTATGAGATTGCATGTTTAATATTTATGAGAGTTGAATTGTGTGGATTTTTATCCAAATGATATTTTTTTTTTGAGTTGATGGTTTTCCAACCGCTAAAATCTTATTTTATCAAACGGTGTTTGGGTGGGCTTTCGCGTGACCCTAGTGTTTGGGGCGTGACAACTTGGTATCAGAGCTCCGGGTTCGAATACCTAAGAGCCATGAAAAAGAGGGTACATCACCTTATGAGGATGTATGTGTGCCTGATTGCATGTGCTCAAGAGTTTTCTTACATAAACATGATAGCCTGTGTAGCATGATGATTGTGTATATGTGAGTTTGGAGGTTAGGCCTTAGGATTGATTAGTCTTGCCTTCGGGCATTTAGATTAACGGACTTGGGAGCCAAGTTAGAGACTCGTTTCGCGGACGTGATTTCTAGCTAGGAATCTGAGTAGGTTGTCTAGATGGACGAGTCTTTCTTGTTGGTTCTCCTCGGCATGTGAGATATGTGTTGACATGATCTAAGTGGCTATGTGTTAGCATGCTTATATGCGATCTGTCTATTACGTTAGCAATAACATGCTGTATGGATGCTTATCCTGTTATATTGCTTCGATTTAGCGTTATGTCTACGCAGGGAGGACGAGGCCGAGGTCGAGGCCGTGACCGTGGTTCTGGCCTAAGGGACGTTCCAGTCCCGGATGTTGGGGATGCTAATGCACCCCAATGACCTATTAGCGAGGGAGATCTGTTGCGTGAGATGGTCGGCTCTATCTAGCAACGAGCTGAGGCCACTAAGGAAAGAGAGAGTGTACCTGAGCCGAGGGCGACAGTAGCGATGCGTGAGTTTCGTCATCTGGACCCTCCTACATTCTTTGGGGATCCTAACCCCACGGGAGCCACTGAGTGGCTAGAGCTGGTTACCAGGATTCTGGACACGCTTCAGATAGAGGAGGATGACTTGCGGGTTACGTTTGCTACCTTCCAGTTGAGAGTGAGTGCTCACATGTGGTGGAAGTTTACCAAGACCACAGTGGAAGGCACTTGGGAGACATTCACGAAGGTATTTCTGGAGAAATACTTTTCGGTGACGTTGAGGGATCGCTACAAAGAGGATTTCCTTTTTCTGACGCAGAGGACGATGACACTAATTGAGTATGAGGCGGAATTTACTAGATTGTCCCAGTTTTCACATGAGATTGTGCCCATTGATGAGTTTCATGCGAAGCAATTTGAGAGGGGTTTGAGGCCTGCCATCAGAGATAGAGTGGGAGCATTTCAGGCCCGGGTCTTTACAAAGTTGGTACAGATGGCCATGAAGGTGGAAGACACTCTGAGTGAGACGCACAGAGACAGAGACAGTCAAAGTCAGTAGGACAGGGGATGAGCACAGTCCAAGGGACGCAGGGACAAGGGTCGACGGACATCTGGTCTGAGTTCTAATCTGGTGGGGTCGTATTCGCCACAGTCTTCTATATCTGTGCCTTTCGTAGCTTCGACGGGAAGGTCGGATAAGAGAGAGCATGTTTATTTTAGATGCCAGCGATCAGGGCATCGTGTGGCAGAATGCTGGAGTCTGACACCTATTCATGCACAGTTGCAGGCACAGGGGAGTGGGCCAGGAGTATGTTTCGAGTGTGGCTAGCCGGGGCACATCTGTAGGGACTGTCCCATAGGAGGGAGTATGCGGAGCACAGTTGGAGCACCTGTTACTCCATCTGCCCAGGGACGCCAGCTATCTCTATTTCCAGAAGGGGGCACTTCAGTGCAGTCAGGCAGACAGTCTACAGTGTAGGGCCACAGTGGATAGGCCAGGTCTTACGTTCTTGCAGATCCCAATTCATCTAGGGCACCGGTCGTGCCTGATGCTGCTGCTACCACCTCCATGATTAGAGGTACTCTTCTAGTCTTTAGATCATGGGCCAGTGTCCTTATCGACACGGGAGCATCACATTCGTTTATATCATCTGCTTTTGCATCTGCCTTGGGGTTGAAAATGGGCTGGTTGGGTAGTACTTTGAGCATGGAGACCCCAGTCAGTGGGAGTGTGACGTTGAGTCTAGTATGTAGATCATACGTGTTGGAGGTCGCCAGTTGTTGTTTAGAGTTTGACTTTATCATTCTAGACATGACCACGTTTGATGTCATCCTAGGGATGGATTGCCTGACCACCTATCATGCCTTTATCGATTATGATTGACGAAGGGCAATGATTTGTACACCAGTGGGAGATTATTTTTGCTTTACGGGTTCAGATAAGAGTCTGAGGTTGGCTAGGAGGTTGTTTGTGCCAGAGTTATGCCGAGCTGATCTTCTAAGTGAGTGTCTTCATTCTCACCTTGTTGTGCATCCAGAAGGCACGAAGATGTACCATGACTTACGTCATCAGTTCTATTGGACGAGAATGAAGAAAAGACGTGATCCAGTTTGTTTCTCGGTGCCTTACCTATCAGAAGGTGAAGGCGGAACACCAGAGGCCAGCAGGCTTGTTACAGCCGTTATTGATATCCAAGTGGAAGTGGGAGAACGTCACGATAGACTTTGTGTCAGGACTTCCTCTCTCACCTAGGGAACACGATGCCCTAAGGGTTGGGGTCGATAGGTTGACGAAGTCTACACACTTTTTCCCCATCCGTGTGAAGGATTCAGTGGATAGACTGAGTAGCTTGTATGGTAGAGAGATAGTCTGGTTGCATGGAGTGCCAGTGTCTATTGTTTCTTACCGAGATTCGCATTTCACATCGTGCTTTTGGTAGAGTCTTTAAGAGGCTTTGGGGACGAACTTGATGTGCAGTACTGCTTTTCACCCCCAGACGGATGGTCAGTCGGAGAGGACTATACAATTCTGGAGGATATATTGAGGGCATATGTACTTGACTTTAGAGGTTCTTGGGAGGATCATCCACCGTTGGCAGAGTTTTCATATAACAACAGCTATCAGTTCAGTACTGGGATGGAACTGTATGAGGCTTTGTATGGTAGACCGTTGTAGATCGCCCGTGTGTTGGACAGATGTAGCAGAGACCACAGTCTTGGGACCCAACATGGTGTGAGAGACGACGGAGAAGATTGCAATGATACGACAACGCCTTTTGACAGTGCAGAGCCATCAGAAGAGTTATGCAGATTAGATGCGGCGACCTTTGGAGTTTGCAGTGGCGGATCATGTGTTCTTCAAGGTCTCACCACATAGAGGTTTAATGCGGTTTGGTCGTAGAGGGAAGCTATCACCTCGCTTCATTTGACCTTTTGAGATTCTTGGCAGGGTTGGAGAGGTTGCATATCATTTGGCTTTGCCACCTCAGTTAGCATCTATGCACAACCTATTCCACATTTCTATGCTTCGGAGGTACGAGCCTGATCCTTCACATGTGATAGATTGGGCCGAGCTGCGGGTTGACGAGGATGCCTCTTATGAGGGGTGTCTAGTGAGGATTCTTTATACAAAGGAGCAGGTGTTGCGGGGGAGAACAATTTCATATGTCAAGGTTCTATGGTTTCATCACGGAGTTGAAGAAGCGACTTAGGAGCTTGAGTCTAGGATGCATGTGAGATATCCAGACCTTTTTATCTCGTAACCTTGTAGCGTATTTTGGGGGCGAAATTCCTTAAGGGGGAGAGTTGTGAGACCCAGACCAGTCTCTTTTTCTGATATTTATATATGTTGATGTGTTTCTTTCAGTATATATATATCTCGGTGTTGTATGGTTTATGTTTACAGTTGTAGAACAGCATGTTTTGTATAGATGTTATACGTATTATGCATGCAAGGTTTGGCTTGGTTGCTTTTCTCAGTTTTTCTCCTAGCAACGACCGCTCGAGCGGTGGTGAGCATGCTCGAGTGAGCTGGTGGCAGAGTGTTGGTTCGAGAGGTGACCACTCGAGCGGTGCTTGGGCGCTTGAGCGGTGCTTGGGCGCTCGAGCGGTGGTGTAGCAGAGCTTATGTCGGCAAGGGGCCCGCTCGAGCAATGCTTGGGCGCTCGAGCGGTGGGGCCTGGACGCGAAAATCTATAAAGGCTACAAAATATCTTTTTTGGTCCAAAAATATCTTTTCAAAGCATATCTTCTCTCCCTCTTCGTTTCTCTACCTTCTCTCTAGCTTTCGAGAGGCTCGGAGCTTTGTTTTTGGTGGTTCGATAGCAGATCCTTACTGTCGGCGACGTGGGCTACGTATCCATCCAAACTGATTCTCGTTCAGACGCAGTTCAATTTTGAGACATCGAGCTTTTACCTCTCCGAGATAGGATTTTAGACCTTACTGCTGTATAAGGGTGTTATACATAATTATATGTGATTTCACTAGGTAAAAAATGCATGATTTATGGTTTTTCATGTTTAAACCTTGGTTTTGGGTAAAAGTGCATTTTACGCCTTTTCTCGATTTTATACATGATCTGGATGTGTTGATATTCGTGATTTTCAAAAGGAGGTTTGAAAACGAGGTATTTTTTGTGAAAAACATGCTTTTAGAGGTTTAGAGCTAACCCTTGGGGTTGAGTCTCAGTTTTGTGAAACTATGTTGTTACATGCTTGTAGATCTCCATGTGGGATGGATTTGATCACTTTTATACTTGCGATGTAAAACTACTTAGTGGGGTTTTAAATGTTTTCCATAGATGTACCGGGACAATGGGTGTGTTGAGTTGGGCTTCCATTGCTCCTCAGTGCAAGTCTGGAAACATGCACATAGTAGGTCCCTACGTGCCTTCGGGTTAGTCCCCGTAAATGAGGTGATTGTGTGCTTAGTACCCTCGGGCTCAAGTTCCGTAAACTAAGTGGTTGGGTGCTTAGTACCCTTGGGCTGTGGTCCCGAAAATTAAGTGGTTACATTTTCGTGACTCCGTATAGAGCTTGTCATTACTTAGCAGACCATGAGTGGTTTTAGGGTAATGGGCAAGCGTATATAGTTGTTACCTGTATCTGTGTAGCAGAGTTGGTAAATAGGATTTCATTTTATCTCTTTCTCCTGGGCTGTGTGACCTGAGTGGAGAATACTATTTTATTACTACTTTTCCTTAACTGTAGCATGATATCTGTGAGGATGATATGCATAGTTTCAAGGATAGAAAATTGATGATTTTTTAGAGAAAAACTTTCTTAACTCCTGTGGTTGAGCTTGTACGTGTTGGAGAATGAGCCGCGCAGTGGAAAAAAAAAGGTTTTTTTTTTTAATAGACGTCGTGACCGTAAAAAACGACGTATGCGATTTTCATGAAAAATGAAAACTATATTGATTTTAATAGCTTAATACCTTTATGAAACTTGTCGAGAAGCTTCAAGAAGCCCCGAATACGTTAAAGACGACCTTACAACCTTCTCACGTATGTCCCGGACGAACTACGACGATCACGATCTGTGGGCACCGATTCCGATTGAAGTGTTCTTCCTCCTTTTGGTTTCTTCTCACACAATAATCTCCAAAGAGGCAAAATTAATTGCCAAAGAGGAGAAGAGGGCGGCGGCTTGGTGGGAGAATTAGGGTTAGGTTAGCTTGTTTTCCATAAGCCTCCTCTTGACATATATATATATATATATATATATATCAATATATCAAAAAATATATTAAGTATATCATCTCCTTCCTAAAATGATATATAAAGATATACTTAACATATTTAATTAAACCCATCAACACTTAGGACCGGCCACTTAGGGAGTAATCCCTAGGTGTGCCAAAAATCAAAACCACTCCTCATAAATTTAATTTAATTCCTGAATGTGCCCGGCGGCAATACCGGCATTCAAATTAAATTAAACAATTACCGAAACCAACAAGAAAAATATCTGTGCGTGTAATGGGCTACGTGAGGAATCACGAGGAAGTATAGGACTCGGGCTAACCGTTCGAAGAAAATCGAATATCCCTAACTCTGTCCCCGAGCTAGATCCTTTCCCGTACGAACCAGAACTTATTCTACTAAAGGTCCTGACTGAACTCCTGGCCCTAACTCAAATTATGTCTTGAGTTTCCAATTATCAAATGCACTGAATTC